>JAWHQI010000699.1:137500-304892 GCA_033032865.1 Dactylorhiza incarnata
TCCTTCGCATTCTGCTTCTCTTTCTCCCTCGTCTCCTTCTCCTTCTCCTTCTTCTTCTCCCCCTTCTTCTTCTTCTGCTGCTTCTACTTCTTCTTATCCTTCTTCTCCTCCTTCTGCTTCCTCTGCTTCTCCTTCTCCTTCTGCTTCTTCTTCTTCTTCTCCTTCTCCTTCTACTTTTCCTTCTTCTCCTTCTGCTTCTTCTCCTCCTTCTCCTTCTCCTTCTTCTTCTCCTCCTATGTCTCCTTCTTCTCCTTCTTCTTCTCCTCCTATGTCTCCTTCTTCTCCTTCTTCTTCTTCTTCTTCTCCTTCTCCTTCTTCTTCTTCTCCTTTTCCTTATTCTTCTCCTCTCCTTCTCCTTCTCCTTCTCTTTCTCCTTCTTCTCCTTCTCCTTCTCCTTCTCCTCCTTCTTATTCTCCTTCTACTTCTCCTTCTCCTCCACCTCCTTCTCCTTCTTCTTATTCTTCTTCTCATCCTCCTTCTTTTCCCTGTCCTTCTTCTTATTCTGAGTCTTTTTTGGAGTCTTCGTCTTCAAAGTCTCCTTTTGAGTCTTCTTCGAAGTCTTCAGAGTTTTCTTCTTCTTCAGAGTCTTCTTCTTCTTCTTTAGAGTCTTCTTTTTCTTTGGAGTCTTCTTCTTCTTCAGAGTCTTCTTCTTTTTCGAAGTCTTCTTCTTCTTCAGAGTTTTATTTTTCTTCTTCGAATTCTTCTTCTTCTTCTTCGTAGACTCCTTCTTTGGCGTTTTCTTCTTCTTCTTCAGAATCTTCTTCTTCAGAGTCTTCTTCTTCGGAGTCGTCTTCTTCTTCTTCTTCAGAATCTTCTTCTTCAGAGTCTTCTTCTTCGGAGTCGTCTTCTTCTCCGAAGTTTTCTTCTTCTTATCATTCTTCTTCTTCTCTGGAGTTTTCTTCTTTTTCTTCTTATTTGGAGTCTTCTTCTTCTTCTTCTTCTTCTTCAGAGTCTTCTTCTTCTTTGAAGTCTTTTTCTTCTTCATTGTCTTCTTCTTCGGAGTCTTCTTCTTCGGAGTTTTCTTCTTTTTCTTCTTATTCGGAGTCTTCTTCTTCGAAGTCTTCTTCGGAGTCTGCCTGCCCGCATGAACCCATTAGCTGAAACCTTGCCCCGCTATCGTGCTACTTTTGACCGGGTATGGAAGAAGAAGGCTCTCTTCTTCTTCAGAGTCTTCTTCTTCTTTGGAGTTTTCTTCTTCTTCGGAGTCAGTGTCTTCTTCTTTGGTGTCTTCTTCTTCTTCGGAGTAGTCTTCTTTTTCTTCTTCTTCGGAGTCTTCTTCAGAGTCTTCTTCTTCAGAGTATTCTTCTTCTTTGAAGTCTTCTTCTTCAGAGTCTTCTTCTTCTTCTCCAGAGTCTTCTTCTTTGGTGACTTCTTCTTCAGAGTCTTAATAGTCTTCTTCTTTGGAGTCTTCTCCTCCTCCTCCTCCTCCTTCTCTCCTTCTTCTTCTTCTTCTTCTTCTTCTTCTTCTTCTTCTTCTTCTCCATCTCCTCCTTCTTCTTCTCCTTCTTCTTCTCCTTCTTCTCCTCCTTCTCGTTCTTCTTCTTCTTCATCATCTCCTTCTTCTCGTCCTTCTGCTTCTGCTTCTCCTCCTCCTTCTCCTTCTCCTTCAACTTCTTCTCATTCTCTCTCCTTCTCCCAAACCCTTCTTCTTCTTCTCCTTCTTCTCCTCCTTCTGCTTCTTCTCCATCTTCTCCTTATCCCTATTCTTCTACTTCTCCTTCTACTCCTCCTTCTTCTTCTCCTCCTTCTCCTTCTTATTCTTATCCTTCTCATTCTCCTTCTTCTCCTTCTTCTTCTGAGTCTTCTTTGGAGTCGTCAAAGTCTTCTTCGAAGTCTTCTTCTTCGGAGACTTCTTTAGAGTCTGCTTCTTCTTCTTCAGAGTCTACTTCTTCTTCTTCCGAGTCTTCTTCTTCTTTCGAGCCTTCTTCTTCTTTCGAGTCTTCTTCTTCTTCTTCAGAGTCTACTTTTTCTTCAGAGTCTTCTTCTTCGAATTCTTCAGAGTCTTCTTCTTCAGATTCTTCTTCTTCTTCTTCTTCTTCTTCATCTTCAGGGTGTTCTTCTTCTTCGGAGTTTTCTTCTTCTTCAGAGTCTTCTTCCTCTTCTTCTTATTCAGAGTCTTCTTCTTCTTCGGAGTCTTCTTCTTCTTCGGAGTCTTCTTCTTCTTCATAGTTCTTCTTCTTCAGAGTCTCCTTCTTCTGAGTCTTCTTCTTTGGAGTCTTTTTCTTTGGAGTCTTCTTCTTCTACAGAGTCTTTTTCTTCTCCTTCAGATTCTTCTTCTTTTTCGGAGTCTTGTTCTTGTTCAGAGTTTTCTTCTTCTTTGGAGTCTTCTTCTTTGGATTTTTCGGAGACTTCTTCTTCGGAGTCTTCTTCTTCGTAGTCTTCTTCTTCAGAGTCTTCTTCTTCTTCGGAGTTTTCTTCGATGTCTTCTTCTTCTTCGGAGTCTTCTTCTTCAGAGTTTTCTTCTTCAGAGTCCAATAACTTCTTCTTCTTCGGAGTCTTCAGAGTCTTCTTCTTCGGAGTCTTCGGAGTCTTCGGAGTTTTTGGAGTCTTCTTCTTCTTCTTCGGAGTCTTCTTCTTTAGATTCTTCTTCTTCGGAGTCTTCTTCTTTAGATTCTTCTTCTTCTTCTTCTTCTTTTTCTTCTTCTTCGGAATCTTCTTCTGAGTCTTCTTCTTCAGAGTATTCTTCTTCGGAGTCTTCTTCTTCGCAGTCTTTGGAGTCTTCGTCAGAGTCTTCTTCTTCTTCTTCGAAGTCTTCTTCTTCTTCTTCGGAGTCTTCTTCTTCTTCTTCGGAGTCTTCTTCATCTTCAGAGTTTTCTTCTTTTTCGGAGTTTTTTTTTTCTTCGGAGTCTTCTTCTTCGAAGTCTTCTTCTTCTTCGGAGTCTTCTTCTTCTTCAGAGTCTTCTTCTTCTTCTTCAGAGTCTTCTTCTTCTTCTTCGTCTTCTTCTTTTTCTTCTTCTTCTTCTTCTTCTTCTTCAGTCTTCTTCTTCATAAGAGTCTTCTTCATCATCAGAGTCTTCCTCTTATTCAAAGTCTTCTTCTTCTGAGTATTCTTCTTCTTCTTTAGAGTAATCTTCTTCTTCTTCTTCGGAGTCTTCTTCAGAGTCTTCTTCTTCTTCGGAGTCTTCTTCAGAGTCTTCTTCTTCTTCTTCGAAATCTTCTTCTGCAGAGTCTTCTTTCTCTTCAAAATATTCTTCTTCTTCTTTTTCTTCTTCAAAGTCTTGTTCTGCAAAGTCTTCTTCTTCGAAGTCTTCTTCATCTTCAGAGTCTTCATCTTCTTCAGAGTCTTCTTCTTTTTCTTCTTCAGAGTTAGGGATTTTCTTTTTCAAAGTCTTCTTCTTCGGAGTCTTCATAGTTTTCTTCTTCGGAGTCTTCTTCTTCAGAGTCTTCTTCTTTAAAGTCTTCTTCTTCTTCATAGTCTTCTTTTTCTTCGGAGTCTTCTTCTTCTTCAGAGTCTTCTTCTTCTTCTTCAGAGTCTTCTTCTTTAGAGTCTTCTTCTTCTTCTTTTTCTTCTTCGGAGTCTACTTCTAAGTCTTCTTCTTCAGAGTATTCTTCTTCGGAGTCTTCTTCTTCGGAGTCTTCAGAGTCTTCGTCAGAGTCTTTTTCTTCTTCTTTGAAGTCTTCTTCTTCTTCTTCGGAGTCTTCTTCTTCTTCGGAGTTTTCTTCATCTTCAGAGTCTTCTTCTTCTTCGGAGTCCTTTTCTTCTTCGGAGTCTTCTTCTTCTTCAGAGTCTTCTACTTCAGAGTCTTCTTCTTTTTCTTCTTCTTCTTCTTCTTCATGAGAGTCTTCTTCTTTATCAGAGTCTTCCTCTTATTCAAAGTCTTCTTCTTCTGAGTATTCTTCTTCTTTAGAGTATTCTTCTTCTTCGGAGTCTTCTTCAGAGTCTTCTTCTTCTTCTTCAAAATCTTCTTCTTCAGAATCTTCTTTCTCTTCAAAATCTTCTTCTTCTTCTTCTTCAAAGTCTTCTTCTTCGAAGTCTTCTTCATCTTCAGAGTCTTCATCTTCTTCAGAGTCTTCTTCTTTTTCTTCTTAAGAGTTTGGGATTTTCTTTTTCAGAGTCTTCTTCTTCGGAGTCTTCATAGTTTTCTTCTTCTTCAAAGACTTCTTCTTCGGAGTCTTCTTCTTCAGAGTCTTCTTCTTCTTCGGAGTCTTCTTCTGTGGAGTCTTATTCCTCTTTTTTGGAGTTTTCTTCTTCGGATTCTTCTTCTTCTTCTTCAAAGTCTTCTTCTTCGGAGTCCTTTTCTTCTTCCTCGGAGTCATCTTCTTTGAAGTCTTCTTCTTTTCTTCAGAGTCTTCTTCTTCATTCTTCTTCTTCGAAGTCTTCTTCTTCTTTCGAGTCTTCTTTGTCTTCTTTTTTCTTCTTCAGAGTCATCTTCTTCTTCGGAGTCTTCTTCTTCTTTTTTTTCTTCTTCGGAGTCTTCTTCTTCTTCTTTTTCTTCTTCGGAGTCTTCTTCTTCGAAGTCTTCTTCTTTTTCTTCTTTGGAGTCTTCAAAGTCTTCTTTTTCTTCGGAGTCTTTTTTTTTTGGAGTCTTCTTCTTCTTCAGAGTCTTCTTCTTTGGAGTCCTCTTCTTCAGAGTTTTTTTCTTTTTCGGAGTCTTCTTCTTCTTCAGAGTCTTCTTCTTCTTCAGAGTCTTCTTCTTCTTCAGAGTCTTCTTCTTCTTCGGAGTCTTCTTCTTCAGAGTCTTCGCAGACTTCTTCTTCAGAGTCTTCGCAGACTTCTTCTTCGGTGTCTTCTTCTTCTTCGGAGTCTTCTTCTTTGAAGTCTTTATCTTCTTATATTTCTTCTTCTTCAGAGTCTTCTTCATAGTCTTCTTCAGAGTCTTCTTCTTCGGAGTCTTCTTCTTCCTCTTTTAAGTATTCTTCTTCTTTTCTTCAGCGTCTTCTTCTTCTTCAGAGTCTTCTTCTTCGTAGTATTCTTCTTCGGAGTCTTGACTTCTTTAGAGTATTCTTCTTCTTCTTCTTCAGAGTCTTCTTCTTTAGAATCTTCTTTGGAGTCTTCTTCTTCTTCAGAGTCTTCAGAGACTTATTCATCTTCGAAGTATTCTTCTTCTTCGGAGTCTTCTTTTTCTGAGTCTTCTTCTTCTTCAGAGTCTTCTTTATTTTCTTCTTCGGAGTCTTCTTCCTCGGAGCCTTTTTCTTTGGAGTCTTCTTCTTCGAAGTCTTTTTCATATTCAGAGTTT
Source organism: Dactylorhiza incarnata (assembly GCA_033032865.1). Taxonomy (NCBI): domain Eukaryota; kingdom Viridiplantae; phylum Streptophyta; class Magnoliopsida; order Asparagales; family Orchidaceae; genus Dactylorhiza; species Dactylorhiza incarnata. Next base: position 142,678 of record JAWHQI010000699.1, read on the forward strand.
TCTTTTTCTTTGGAGTCTTCTTCTTCGGAGTATTCTTCTTTGGAGTCTTATTCTTCAGAGTCTTCTTCTCCGGCGTCTTCAGAGTCTCCTTCTTCTTCTTCGGAGACTTCTTCTTCGGAGTCTTTTTCTTCGGAGTCTTCTTCTTCTTCTTTTACGGAGTTTCTTCTTCTTCAGAATTTCTTCTTCTTCAGAATTTCTTCTTCTTCAGAGTCTTCTTCTTCTTCAGAGTCTTCTTCTCCAGAGTCTTCTTCTTCTTCAGAATTTCTTCTTATTCGAAGTCTTCTTCTTCTTTGGAGTCTTCTTCTTCTTTGGAGTCTTCTTCTTCGGAGTCTTCTTCTTCGGAGTCTTCTTCTTCTTCTTCAGAGTCATCTTCTTCTTCAGGGTCTTCTTCTTCTTCTTCTTCTTCAGAGACTTCTTCTTTTTCAGAGTCTTCTTCTTCATCGGAGTCTTCTTCTTCAGAGTCTTCTTCTTCAGAGTCTTCTTCTTCGGAGTCTTCTTCTTCGGAGTCTTCTTCTTCGGAATGAGGACTCTTTTGTCGTTCCCTCCTCTATTACATGAGGCACGAGGCATGTGGCACGGGGCATGTGGCATGGGGCACGGGGCAAGGAGCAAGGAGCAAGAAAATGAGATAATGCTGGAAAGGGGACGACAATGGAGGTGGAATGCCCGCTTAAAGGGGACGATGAATGAGGGCAGTGGGACAGCAGTGGTCGGGGGCTCCTCTGTTGATCCCTCCTCTATCATGCCTTCTTTTTTGCGCCCTCCACCATCACACTTGTCGCAGTACACGGGGCACAAGGCACGGGGCAAGGAACAATGAGCAAGGAGAAAAAAGACAAAACAAGTTACCTCATGTATAGTTTAATTAAACCACATATTTCTTTACTATATAATTCATTATCTTATTATATTCATAACTGTTATGGTATTGGATCAAGGAGCAAAGAGCAGAAAGACACAAAACAAACTACCTCGGGTATAGTTTAATTAAACCACATCTTTCTTTCCTATATAATTATTTTATTGTATTCATTGTTGATAAAACCTTAACTGATATGGTATTGGAGCAAGGGACAAGAAGCAAGAAGCAAGGAGCAAAGAGCAGAAAGACACAAAATAAGTTATCTCAAGTGTTTAATTAAACTGCATCTTTTTTTCCTATATAATTATCTTATTGTATTCATTGTTGATAGAACCATAACTGATATGGTATAGGAGTAAGGAACAAGGAGCAAGTGATAATGCTGGATTGGGGACGACAACGGAGGTGGGATGACGACAGAAAGGGGACGATGAATGGGGGAAGTGGGACGGCGGAGGTCGGGGACTCCTCTGTCATTCCCTCCTCTATCATGCCCTCTTTTGTTATGCTACCGTCACGCTCGTCGTAGTACCCGGGGCACGGGGCATGGGACATGGGGCACAAGGCAAAAAGTAAGGAGCAAGAAGCAAATAGATGATGCTGGAAAGGAGATGACAACGGAGGTGGGATGTCGGCAAAAAGGGGACGAAAAATGGGGGCAGTGGGACGACAGAGGTCGGAGGCTCCTCTTTCGTTCCCTCCTCAATCATGCTCTCTTTTGTTGCGCCCTCCACCGTTATGCTTGTCGCAGTACATGAGGCACATGGCATGGGGCACGTAGCAAGGAGCAAGGATCAATAAGCAAGAAGCAAGGAAATGATGTTGGAAATGGCACGATAACGGAGGTGGGATGACGGTATAAAGGGGACGACGAACAGGGGCAATGGGACGACAGAGGTCGGGGGCTCCTCTATCGTTCTATCCTCTATCGTGCCCTATTTTGTTGTGCCCTCCACCGTCACGCTCGTCGTAGTACACGTGGCATGAGAACGGGTCACGGGGAATGAGGCAAGTAGTAATGAGCAAGGAGTAGAGAGCAAGGAGCATGGAGCATGGAGCATGGAGCATGGAGCATGGAGCATGGAACTTGGAGCAAGAAGCAAGGAGATGATGTTGGAAAGGGGGCAACAACAGAGGCGGGATGACGACATAAAGGGGACGATGAATGGTGACAGAGGTCGGAGTCTTCTTCTTCTTCATCGGAGTCTTCAGAGACTTATTCATTCATCTTCGAAGTATTCTTCTTCTTCTTCGGAGTCTTCTTTTTCTGAGTCTTCTTCTTCTTCAGAGTCTTCTTCATTTTCTTCTTCGGAGTCTTCTTCCTCGGAGCCTTTTTCTTCGGAGTCTTCTTCTTCGAAGTCTTCTTCATATTCAGAGTCTTCTTTTTCTTCGGAGTCTTCTTCTTCGGAGTATTCTTCTTTGGAGTCTTATTCTTCGGAGTCTTCCTCTTCGATGTCTTCTTCTCTAGCGTCTTCAGAGTCTCCTTCTTCTTCTTCGGAGACTTCTTCTTTGGAGTCTTTTTCTTCTGAGTTTTCTTCTTCTTCTTTTACGGAGTTTCTTCTTCTTCAGAATTTCTTCTTCTTCAGAGTCTTCTTCTTCTTCAGAGTCTTCTTCTCCAGAGTCTTCTTCTTCTTCAGAATTTCTTCTTATTCGAAGACTTCTTCTTCTTTTGAGTCTTCATCTTCTTTGGAGTCTTCTTCTTCTTCAGAGTCTTCTTCTTCTTCTTCAGAGACTTCTTCTTTTGAGTCTTCTTCTTTTTCAGAGTCTTCTTCTTCGGAGTCTTCTTCTTCAGAGTCTTCTTCTTTGGAGTCTTCTTCTTCGGAATGAGGACTCTTTTGTCGTTCCCTCCTCTATTGTGCCCTCTTTTGTAGTGCCCTCCACCGTCACGCTTGTCATAGTACATGAGGCACGGGGCATGTGGCATGAGGCACGGGGCAAGGAGCAAGGAGCAAGGAGCAAGAAAAATAAGATAATGCTGGAAAGGGGACGACAAAGGAGGTGGAATGCCCGCTTAAAGGGGACGATGAATGAGGGCAGTGGGACAGCAGTGGTCGGGGGCTCCTCTGTCGTTCCCTCCTCTATCATGCCTTATTTTTTGCGCCCTCCACCATCACGCTTGTCGCAGTACACGGGGCACAAGGCACGGGGCAAGGAACAATGAGCAAGGAGAAAAAAGACAAAACAAGTTACCTCATGTATAGTTTAATTAAACCACATATTTCTTTACTATTGAATTCATTATCTTATTATATTCATAATTGTTATGGTATTGGATCAAGGAGCAAAGAGCAGAAAGACACAAAACAAACTACCTCGGGTATAGTTTAATTAAACCACATCTTTCTTTCCTATATAATTATTTTATTGTATTCATTGTTGATAAAACCTTAACTGATATGGTATTGGAGCAAGGAGCAAGAAGCAAGAAGCAAGGAAGGAGCAAGGAGCAAAGAGCAGAAAGACACAAAATAAGTTATCTCAAGTGTTTAATTAAACTGCATCTTTTTTTCCTATATAATTATCTTATTGTATTCATTGTTGATAGAACTATAACTGATATGGTATAGGAGTAAGGAGCAAGGAGCAAGTGATAATGCTGGATTGGGGACGACAACGGAGGTGGGATGACGACAGAAAGGGGACGATGAATAAGGGAAGTGGGACGACGGAGGTCGGGGACTCCTCTGTCATTCCCTCCTCTATCATGCCCTCTTTCGTTATGCTACCGTCATGCTCGTCGTAGTACCCGGGGCACGGGGCATCGGACATAGGGCACAAGGCAAAAAATAAGGAGCAAGAAGCAAATAGATGATGCTGGAAAGGGGACGACAACGAAGGTGGGATGTCGGCAAAAAGGGGACGACAAATGGGGGCAGTGGGATGGCAGAGGTCGGAGGCTCCTCTTTCGTTCCCTCCTCAATCATGCTCTCTTTTGTTGCGCCCTCCACCGTTATGCTTGTCGCAGTACATGAGGCGCATGGCACGGGGCACGTAGCAAGGAGCAAGGATCAATAAGCAAGAAGCAAGGAGATGATGTTGGAAATGGGATGATAACGGAGGTGGGATGACGGTATAAAGGGGACGACGAACAGGGGCAGTGGGACGACAGAGGTCGGGGGCTCCTCTGTCGTTTTATCCTCTATCGTGCCCTATTTTGTTGTGCCCTCCACCGTCACGCTCGTCGTAGTACACGGGGCATGAGAACGGGTCACGGGGAATGGGGCAAGTAGTAATGAGCAAGGAGTGGAGAGCAAGGAGCATGGAGCTTGGAGCAAGAAGCAAGGAGATGATGTTGGAAAGGGGACAACAACGGAGGTGGGATGACGACATAAAGGGGACGATGAATGGTGGCAGCGGGACGACAGAGGTCGGGGGCTTCTCTATCGTTCTCTCCTCTATTGTGCCCTCTTTTGTTGTGCCCTCCACCATCATACAAGGGTCACGGGGCACAAAGCAAGGAGTAGGAGGAAGGAGCAGAAAGACACAAAACAAGCTACCTCAAGTATTGTTTAATTAAACCTCATCTTTCTTTCATATATAATTATTATATTGTATTCATTGTTGATAGAACCTTAACTGACATGGTGAGCAAGGAGAAAGGAATAGAAAGACACAAAACAAGCTAGCTCAGGTATAGTTTAATTAAATCACATTTTTCTTTCATATCTTATTGTATTCATTGTTTATGGAACCTTAACTGATATGGTATAGGAGCAAGGTGCAAGGAGCGAGGATCAAGGAGCAAGAAGCAGAAAGACACAAAACAAGCTACCTCGGGTATAGTTTAATTAATCTACGTCTTTCTTTCCTATATAATTATCTTATTGTATTCATTGTTGATAGAACCTTAACTTATATGGTATGTAAGAAAGGTGCAAGGAGCAAAGAGCAAGGAGCCGAACGATACACAACAAGCTACCTCAGGTATATTTTAATTAAACCACATTTTTCTTATTATATTCATTGTTTAAGAGAAAAGGTGTAAGGAGCAAAGAGCAAGGAGCAAAGAGGAGAAACACACAAAACAAGCTACCTCAGGTATATAAAACTACATATTTCTTTGATATATAAAGTATCTTATTGTATTCATTGTTGATAGAACCTTAACTGATATGGTATAGGAGCAAGGAGCGAGGAACAAGATGCAGAAAGACATAAAATAAGCTACCTCAGGTATAGTTTATTTAAACCACATATTTCTATTATATATAATTATCTTATTGTATTCATTAGTGATCGAATCTTAACTGATATGGTATAGGAGCAAGGAGCAGAAAAACACAAAATAAGTTACCTCGGGTATAGTTTAATTAAACCACATCTATTTTTCCTATACAATTATCTTATTGTATTCATTGTTGATAGAACCTTAACTGATATGGTATAGGAGCAAGGTGCAAGTAATAAGAAACAAGGAGCAAGAAGTAGAAAGACACATAATAAGCTACATCATATATAGTTTAATTAAACCACATCTTTCTTTCCTATATAATTATCTTATTGTATTTATTTGTTTATCGAACCTTAACTAATATGGTATATGAACAAGGTGGAAGGAGCGAGGAGCAGAAAGACACAAAACAAGTTGCCCCAGATATAATTTAATTAAACTACATCTTTTTTCTTATATAATTATTTTATTGTATTCATTGTTGATAAAACCTTAATTGATATGGTATAATAGCAAGGACCAAGGGCCAAGGATCAAGGACCAATGAGCAAAAAGGAAGGAACAAGGAGCAGAAAGATACAAAATAAGCTACCTTAGGTATAGTTTAATTAAACCATATTTTTCTTTCTTATATAATTATCTTATTGTATTCATTGTTGATAAACCTTAACTAATATTGGTATAGGAGCAAGAAGCAAGGAGTAAAGAGCAAGGAGTAAGCATTAAGGAGCAAGGAGCAAAAAGACACTAAATAAGCTAACTCATGTATAGTTTAATTTAACCGCATCTTTCTTTCCTATATAATTATCTTATTGTATTCATTGTTGATAGAACCTTATCTGATATGATATTGGAGCAAGGAGCAAGGACTAAGGAGCAAGGAGCAAGAGCAAGGAGCAAAGAGCAAGGAGATGATGCTGGAAAGAGGACGACAACGGAGGTGGAATGACGACAGAAAGGGGACGACGAATCAGGGCAGTGGGACGACATAGATCGGGGGCTCCTTTGTCGTTCCCTCCTCTATCGTACCCTCTTTTATCGTGCCCTCTACTTTCACGCTCTTTACAGTACACAGGGCACTGGGCAAGGAGCAAAAAACAATGAGATGATGTTGGAAAGGGGACGACAATGGATGTGGGATGTTGGCAGTAAGGGGACGATGAATGGGGGCAGTGGGATGGCAGAGGTCGGAGGCTCCTCTGTCGTTCTCTCCTTTATCGTGCCCTCTGTTGTTGTGGCCTCCAACATTACTCTTGTCACAGTACATGGGGCACGGGGCACGACAAGGAGCAATGAGCAAGAAGCAAGGATCAAGGAGCAAGGAGCAAGGAGATGATGCCGGAAAGAGGACGACAACGAAGGTGGGATGACGACAGAAAGGGGACAACGAACAGGGGCAGTGGGGCGGTAGAGGTCGGGGGGCTCCTCTGTCGTTTACTCATCTATCATGCCCTATTTTATTGTGCCCTCCACCGCCACGCTTGTCACAGTACACGGTGCAAGGGGCACGGGGCATAGGGAACGAAGCACGGGGCAAAGAGCAAGGAGCACGGAGCAGCAAGAAGCACGAAGCAGCAAGGACCAAGGAGAATGAAGCATGGAGCAAGAAGTAAGAAGATGATGCTGGAAAGGGGACGACAACAGAGGTGGGATGACGGTAGAACGGGGACGACTGGTGGCAGTGGGACGACAGAGGTCGGGGGCTCCTCTGTCATTCCCTCCTTTATCGTGCCCTCTTTTGTTGCACCCTCCACCGTCAAGCTTGTCGCAGTACACGGGGCACGGGCACAGAGCAAGGAATAAGGAGAAGGGAGCAAGGAGCAGAAAGACACAAAATAAGCTACCCAAATATAGTTTAATTAAACCATATCTTTCTTTCCTACATATTTATGGTGCAAGGTGTGCACCGACAAGGGCGGTCATGTTGAGGTGTGGATCAACAAGCGGTGGCTCCAGTTCGAGGATCGAGTTAACCGTCATCATGGGAATATCTTATACGGGTATGTTAGGAATTCCTGGGATCTACCAGAGCTTTGGAGAGCACTTCCGGGACGTTGCCGCCATGTGTTGTGATGGAGAGCACTTCTGGGACGTTGCCGCCATGTGTTGTGATGGGAGATCCCACGCCTGCACTGGGCTTTATTGATGCGGAGATGCTGGAAAGTAGATGATGCTGGAAAGGGGATGGCAACGAAGGTGGGATGACGGAAGAAAGGGGACGACGAATGGGGGCAGTGGGACGACGGAGGTTGGGGACTCCTCTGTCGTTCCCTTTATCATGCCCTCTTTTGTTATGCTACCATCACGCTCGCCGTAGTACCCGGGGCACGGGGCACGGGGCACAGGGCAATAAGCAAATAGATGATGCTGGAATGGGGACGACAACGAAGGTGGGATGTAGGCAGAAAGGGGATGACAAATGGGGGCAGTGGGACGACAGAGGTCGGAGGCTCCTTTTTCGTTCCCCCTCAATTGTGCTCTCTTTTGTTGCGCCCTCCACCGTTATATTTGTCGCAATACATGGGTCACATGGTATGGGGCATGTGGCACATAGCAAGGAGCAAGGATCAATGTGCAAGAAGCAAGGAGATGATGCTGGAAATGGGACAATAACGGAGGTGGGATAACGGTATAAAGGGGACGATGAATAGGGGCAGTGGGACGGCAGTGGTCGGTGGCTCGTCTGTCGTTCCATCCTCTATCGTGCCCTATTTTATTGTGCCCTCCACCGCCACGCTCGTCGTAGTACACGGGGCACGGGAACGGGGCAAGTAGTAATGAGCAAGGAGCAAGGAGTAAAGAGCAAGGAGCATGAAGCATGGAGCATGGAGCAAGAAGCAAGGAGATGATGCTGGAAAAGGGACAACAACGGAGGTGGGATGGCGACATAAAGGGGACGATGAATGGTGGCAGTGGGACGATAGAGGTCGGGGGCTCCTCCGTCGTTCCCTCCTCTAATGTGCCCGCTTTTTTTGCGCCCTCCACTGTCTTTCAAGGGGCACGGGGCACGAAGTAAGGAGTAGGGAGGAAGGAGAAGAAAGACACAAAACAAACTACCTCAAGTATAGTTTAATTAAACCTCGTCTTTCTTTCATATATAATTATTCTATTGTATTCATTGTTGATAGAACCTTAACTGACATGGTGAGCAATGAGCAAGGATAAAGGAATAGAAAGACACAAAACAAGCTAGCTCAGGTATAGTTTAATTAAACCACATTTTTCTTTCATATCTTATTATATTCATTGTTTATAGAACTTTAACTGATATGGTATAGGAGCAAGGAGCAAAGAGCAAGGAGTCGAAAGACACAAAACAAGCTACGTCGGGTATAGTTTAATTAATCTATGTCTTTCTTTCCTATATAATTATCTTATTGTATTCATTATTTATCGAACTTTAACTGATATGGTTAGCAAAAAAGGTGTAAGGAGTAAAGAGCAAGGAGCAAGGAGGAGAAAGACACAAAACAAGCTACCTCAGGTATAAAAACTACATCTTTCTTTGATATATGATTATCTTATTGTATTCATTGTTGATAGAACCTTAACTGATATGGTATATGAGCAAGGAGCAAGGAGCGAGGAACAAGAAGCAGAAAGACAAAATATGCTACCTCACGTATTGTTTATTTAAATCACATAATTCTATTATATATAATTATCTTATTGTATTCATTGTTGATAGAATCTTAACTGATATGTTATAGGAACAAGGAGCAGATAGACATAAAATAAGCTACCTTAGGTATAGTTTAATTAAACCACATATTCTTATTATATATAGTTATCTTATTGTATTCATTGTTGATAGAATCTTAACTGATATGGTATATGAGCAAGGAGTAGAAAAACACAAAATAAGCTACCTCAGGTATAGTTTAATTAAACTACATTTTTTTCTTCTTATATAATTATCTTATTGTATTCATTGTTGATAGAACCTTAGCTGATATGGTATAAAAGCAAGGTGTAATGAGCAAGGAACAAGGAGCAAGAAGTAGAAAGACACAAAACAAGCTACCTCATATATAGTTTAATTAAATCACATCTTTCTTGCCTATATAATCATCTTATTGTATTTATTTGTTTATCGAACCTTAAATAATATGGTATAGAAACAAGGAGCAATGAGCAGAAAGACACAAAACAAGTTACCCCAGATATAATTTAATTAAATGATATTTTTTTTCTTATATAATTTATCTTATTGTATTCATTGTTGATAAAACCTTAATTGATATGGTATAATAGCAAGGACCAAGGACCAATGAGCAAAAAGGAAGGAGCAAGGAGCAGAAAGATACAAAATAAGCTACTTTAAGTATAGTTTAATTAAACCATAATTTTCTTTCTTATATAATTATCTTATTATATTCATTGTTTATGAACCTTAACTAATATTGGTATTGGAGGAAGAAGCAAGGAGCAGAAAAACACTAAATAGGCTAACTCAGGTATAGTTTAATTTAACCGCATCTTTCTTTCCTATATAATTATCTTATTGTATTCATTTTTTATAGAACCTTAACTGATATGGTATAGGAGCAAGGAGCAAGGAGCAAGAGGAAGGAGCAAAGAGCAAGGAGATGATGTTGGAAAGAAGACGACAACAGAGGTGGAATGACGACAGAAAGGGGACGACGAATGAGGGCAATGGGACGACATAAGTTAGGGGCTCATTTGTCGTTCCCTCCTCTATTGTACCCTCTTTTATTGTTCCATCTACTGTCACACTCTTCACAGTACACAAGGAACGGGGTAAGGAGCAAAAAAGAAGGAGATGATGTTGAAAAGGGGACGACAACGAATGTGGGATGTTGGCAAAAAGGGGACGATAAATGGGGGTAGTGGGACGGCAGAGGTCGGAGGCTCCTCTGTCGTTCTCTCCTCTGTCATGCCCTCTGTTGTTGTTCCCTCCACCATCACTCTTGTCGCAGTATATGGGGCACGATGCATGACAAGGAGCAAGGAGCAAAAAGCAAGGAGCAAGGAGATGATGTCGGAAAGGGGACGACAATGAAGGTAGGATGACGATAGAAAGGGGACGACGAATAGGGGTAGTGGGACGACAGAGGTCGGGGGGCTCCTCTGCCGTTTACTCCTCTATCATGCCCTATTTTGTTGTGCCCTCCATCGTCACTCTTGTCACAGTACACGGGGCAAGGGTAACGGGGCACGGGGCAAGGAGCAAGGAGCTCGGAGCAGCAAGAAGCACGGAGCAGCAAGGAGCAAGGAGAATGAAGCATAGGATGACGATAGAAAGGGGACGACGAATAGGGGTAGTGGGACGGCAGAGGTCGGGGGGCTCCTCTGCCGTTTACTCCTCTATCATGCCCTATTTTGTTGTGCCCTCCATCGTCACTCTTGTCACAGCACACGGGGCAAGGGTAACGGGGCAAGGAGCAAGGAGCTCGGAGCAGCAAGAAGCACGGAGCAGCAAGGAGCAAGGAGAATGAAGCATGAAGCAAGAAGCAAGAAGATGATGTTGGAAAGGGGACGACAACAGACGTGGGATGATGGTAGAAATGGGACGACTGGTGGCAGTGGCACGGCAGAGGTCGGGGGATCCTCTGTCGTTCCCTCCTTTATCGTGCCCTCTTTTGTTGCACCCTCCACCATCATGCTTGTCGTTGTACACGGGGTACGGGGCACGTGCACGAAGCAAGGAACAAGGAGCAAGGAGCAGAAAGACACAAAATAAGCTACCCAAATATAATTTAATTAAACCATATCTTTCTTTCCTACATAATTATCTTATTGTATTCATTATTAATATATCCTTAACTAATATGGTGGAGGAGCAAGGAGAGCAAGGAGCAAGGAACAACGAGCAACGAGCAAGGAGCAAGGAGCAAAAAGACACAAAACAAGCTACCTCAGGTATAGTTTAATTAATTCACATCTTTTTTTTCTTATATAATTATCTTATTATATTCATTGTTTATAGAACCTTAACTGATTTGGTATAAGTGCATGGTGTAAGGAGCAGAAAGACACAAAACAATCTACCTTAGGTATAGTTTAATTAAACCACATCTTTCTTTCCTATATAATTATCTTATTGTATTCATTACTGATAGAACCTAACTGATATGGTACAGGAGCAAGGTGCATGGAGCAAAGAGCCCGCGAGCTAGGAGTAAGGAGCCGAAAGACACAAAACAAGCTGCCTTATGTATAGTTTAATTAAACCACATCTTTCTTTCCTATATAATTATCTTATTGTATTCATTGTCTATTGAATTGTGCTTCACCAATGCTCTAGATGCTGAATGAAGGAAGCATGGTTATGTGCACATAAATCAAAATGGATTCTTGGGTCTGCCCTCTCTGATGTCTTTGGCTTTGATTTGAGGGCATGATTCCGCAGCAAACGCGACGGTATAGGGGGCCACTATTTCAGTGGTACTCTGTGAGCAGCCACTTTGTGCATTTATTGTCAAAGGTTAGGTCTTTCTCCTCTGAGAGAAGCCACTTTGTGCATAGTGCCAAAGGTTAGGTCTGTTTCCAATTTTCCCCCGCTCATACCCCCAATGATTGGGGACTATATGGGTTATGTTGTTGTTGTTGTTGTTGTATTCATTGTCTATTGAACCTTAACTGATATGGTATAGGAGCAAGGTGTAAGGAGTAAAGAGCAAGGAGCAAGAAGCAGAAAGACACAAAACAAGCTACCACGGGTATAGTTTAATTAAACCACATCTTTCTTTCCTATATAATTATTTTATTATATTCATTGTTGATAGAACATTAACTGATATGGTATAGGAGCAAGGAGCAAAAACACACAAAATAAGCTAACTCAATTATAGTTTAATTAAACCACATCTTTCTCTCATATATAATTATCTTATTTTATCCATTGTTGATAGAACCTTAACTGATATGGTATAAGAGCAAGGAGCAAGGAACAAAAATATACAAAACAAGTTACCTCAGGTATAGTTTAATCAAACTACATCTTTCTTTCCTATATAATTATCTTATTGTATTCATTGTTGATAGAACCTTAACTGATATTGTATAGGAGCAAGGAGCTAGGAGCAAGGAGCAAAGAGCTAGGTGCAAGGAGCAACGAGCAGAAATGCACAAAACAAGCTACCTCAGGTATAGTTTAATTAAACCACATCTTTCTTTCCTATATAATTATCTTATTGTATTCATTGTTGATAGAACCTTAACTGATATGGTTTAGGAGCAAGGAGCAAGAAGCAGAATGACACAAAATAAGCTACCTCATTTATAGTTTAATTAAACTATATTTTTTTTCCTATATAATTATCTTATTGTATTCATTATTGATATAGCCTTAACTGATATGGGATAGGACCAAGTAATAAGGAGCAACGAGCAAGGAGCAACGAGCAAGAAGCAACAAGCAACAAGCAACGGGGAAGGAGCAAGAAACAGAAAGACGCAAAACATGACACTGCGGAGGGGGGATGAGCGCATGGGGAACATGACACTGCGGAGGGGGGATGACGGAGGGGGGTAGGGGAATGACAGATATCATGCGCTCATCTGTCGTTCCATCCTCTGTTGTACCCACTTTTGTTGTGCCCTCCTCCGTCACGCTCGCCGCAGTTCACATAGTACGGTGCACGAGGTACGATGTACGGTGCTAGGAGATCGGGGCACAAGGCACCGCACTCGCCTCAGTCACACTCTCCTTCGTTATCCCTCCATTATTTTGAAATTATTGTTTTGATGTTTAATGTTTAATGTTTATGATTTATAAGGAGCAGGGAGCAGGGAGCACGGAGCAGGGAGCACGGAGCACGGAGCAGGGAGCAGGGAGCAGGGAGCAAGGAGCAAGGAGCAAGGAGGTACACATTTTGAGGACTTCTGTGGACGAGGAGGGATGACGGTGGAGAGGGGACGACAACGGAGGGGGGTGAGTGCACGGGGAACATGACACTGCGGAGGGGGGATGACGGAGGGGGGTAGGGGAATGACAGATATCATGCGCTCCTCTGTCGTTCCCTCCTCTATTGTGCCCACTTTTGTTGTGCCCTCCTCTATCACGCTCGCCGCAGTTCACAGAGTACGGTGCACGGGGTACGAAGTACGGTGCTAGGAGACCGGGGCACAAGGCACCGCACTCGCCTCAGTCACACTCTCCTTCGTTATCCCTCCTTCATTTTGAAATTATTGTTTAATGTTTAATGTTTATGATTTATAAGGAGTAAGGAGCAAGGAGCAAGGAGCTAGGAGCTAGGAGCAAGGAGCAAGGAGCAAGGAGCAAGGAGGTACACATTTTGAGGGCTTCTGTAGACGGAGGAGGGATGACGATGGAGAGGGGACGACAACGGAGGGGGGTGAGCGCACAGGGAACATGACACTGCGGAGGGGGGATGACGGAGGGGGGTAGTGGAATGACAGATATCATGCGCTCCTCTGTCGTTCCCTCCTCTGTTGTGCCCACTTTTGTTGTGCCCTCCTCCGTCATGCTCGCCGCAGTTCACAGAGTACGGTGCACGGGGTACGATGTACGGTGCTAGGAGACCGGGGCACAAGGCACCACACTCGCCTCAGTCACACTCTCCTTCGTTATCCCTCCTTCATTTTGAAATTATTGTTTAATGTTTAATGTTTATGATTTATAAGGAGCAAGGAGCTAGGAGACAAGGAGCAAGGAGCAAGGAGCAAGGAGGTACACATTTTGTGGGCTTCTGTGGACGGAGGAGGGATGACGGTGGAGAGGGGACGATAACGGAGGGGGGGGTGAGCGCACGGGGAACATGACACTGCGGAGGGGGGATGACGGAGGGGGGTAGGGGAATGACAGATATCATGCGCTCCTCTAGCGTTCCCTCCTCTGTTGTGCCCACTTTTGTTGTGACCTCCTCCGTCACGCTCGCCGCAGTTCACAGAGTACGGTGCACGGTTACGAAGTACGGTGCTAGGAGACCGGGGCACAAGGCACCGCACTCGCCTCAGTCACACTCTCCTTCGTTATCCCTCCTTCGTTTTTAAATTATTGTTTAATTTTTAATGTTTAATTTTTATGATTTAAAAAGGAGCAAGAAGCAAGGAAGTACACATTTTGAGGGCTTCTGTGGACGGAGGAGGGATGACGGTGGAGAGGGGACGACAACGGAGGGGGGGTAAGCGCACGTGGAACATGACACTGCGGAGGGGGGATGGTGGAGAGGGGTAGGGGAATGACAGATATCATGCGCTCATCTGTCGTTCCATCCTCTATTGTGCCCACTTTTGTTGTGCCCTCCTCCGTCACGCTCGCCGCAGTTCACATAGTACGGTGCACGAGGTACGATGTACGGTGCTAGGAGGCCGGGGCACAAGGCACCGCACTCGCCTCAGTCACACTCTCCTTCGTTATCCCTCCTTTATTTGAAATTATTGTTTAATGTTTAATGTTTAATGTTTATGATTTATAAGGAGCAGGGAGCAGGGAGCACGGAGCAGGGAGCAGGGAGCACGGAGCATGGAGCAGGGAGCAGGGAGCAGGGAGCAAGGAGCAAGGAGCAAGGAGCAAGGAGGTACACATTTTGAGGACTTCTGTGGACGGAGGAGGGATGACGGTGGAGAGGGGATGACAACGGAGGGGGGTGGGTGCAAGGGGAACATGACACTGCGGAGGGGGGATGACGGAGGGGGGTAGGGGAATGACAGATATCATGCGCTCCTCTGTCGTTCCCTCCTCTATTGTGCCCACTTTTGTTGTGCCCTCCTCTATCATGCTCGCCGCAGTTCACAGAGTACGGTGCATGGGGTACGAAGTACGGTGCTAGGAGACCGGGGCACAAGGTACCGCACTAGCCTCAGTCACACTCTCCTTCGTTATTCCTCCTTCATTTTGAAATTATTGTTTAATGTTTAATGTTTAATGTTTATGATTTATAAGGAGCAAGGAGTAAGGAGCAAGGAGCAAGGAGCTAGGAGCTAGGAGCAAGGAGCAAGGAGCAAGGAGCAAGGAGCAAGGAGGTACACATTTTGAGGGCTTCTGTGGACGGAGGAGGGATGACGATGGAGAGGGGACGACAACGGAGGGGGGTGAGCGCACGGGGAACATGATACTGCGGAGGGGGGATGACGGAGGGGGGTAGTGGAATGACAGATATCATGCGCTCCTCTGTCGTTCCCTCCTCTGTTGTGCCCACTTTTGTTGTGCCCTCCTCCGTCTTGCTCGACGCAGTTCACAGAGTACGGTGCACGGGGTACGATGTACGGTGCTAGGAGACCGGGGCACAAGGCACCGCACTCGCCTCAGTCACACTCTCCTTCGTTATCCCTCCTTCATTTTGAAATTATTGTTTAATGTTTAATGTTTATGATTTATAAGGAGCAAAGAGCAAGGAGCAAGGAGCTAGGAGACAAGGAGCAAGGAGCTAGGAGGTACACATTTTGTGGGCTTCTGTGGATGGAGGAGGGATGACGGTGGAGAGGGGACGACAACGGGGGGGGGGGGGGGGGGGGGGGGGGGTGAGCGCACGGGGAACATGACACTGCGGAGGGGGGTAGGGGAATGACAGATATCATGCGCTCCTCTGTCGTTCCCTCCTCTGTTGTGCCCACTTTTATTGTGCCATCCTCCGTCACGCTCACCGCTGTTCACAGAGTACGGTGCACGGGGTATGAAGTACGGTGCTAAGAGACCGGGGCTCAAGGCACTGCACTCGCCTCAGTCACACTCTCCATCGTTAGCCCTCCTTCATTTTGAAATTATTGTTTAATGTTTAATGTTTAATGTTTATGATTTATAAGGAGCAAGGAGCAAGGAGCATGGAGCAAGGAGCAAGGAGGAAGGAGCAAGGAGGTACACATTTTGAGGGCTTCTGTGGATGGAGGATGGATGACGGTGGAGAGGGGACGACAACGGAGGGGAGTGAGCGCACGGGGAACATGACACTGCAGAGGGGGGATGACGGAGGGGGGTAAAGGAATGACAGATATCATGCGCTCCTCTGGCGTTCCCTCCTCTATTGTGCCCACTTTTGTTTTGCCCTCCTCTGTCACACTCGCCGCAGTTCAGAGAGTACGGTGCACGGGGTACGAAGTACGGTGCTAGGAGACCAGGGCACAAGACACTGCACTCGCCTCAGTCACACTCTCCTTCGTTATCCCTCCTTCATTTTGAAATTATTTTTTAATGTTTAATGTTTATGATTTATAAGGAGCAAGGAGCAAGGAGCAAGGAGCAACACATTTTGAGGGCTTCTGTGGATGGAGGAGGGATGACGGTGGAGAGGGGACGACAACGGAGGGGGGTGAGCGCACGGGGAACATGATACTGCGGAGGGGGGTAAGGGAATGACAGATATCATGCGCACCTCTGTCGTTCCCTCCTCTATTGTGCCCACTTTTGTTGTGCCCTCCTCCGTCATGCTCGCCGCAGTTCACAGAGTACGGTGCACGGGGTACGAAGTACGGTACTAGGAGACCGGGGCACAAGGCACCGCACTCGCCTCAGTCACACTATCCTTCGTTATCCCTCCTTCATTTTGAAATTATTTTTTAATTTTTATGATTTATAAGGAGCAAAGAGCAAGGAGGTACATATTTTGAGGGCTTATGTGGACGGAGGAGGGACGGCGGTGGAGAGGGGACGACAACGGAGTGGAGGTGAGCGCTCGGGGAACATGACACTGCGGAGCGGGGATGACGGATGGGGGGTAGGGGAATGACAGATATCATGCGCTCCTCTGTCGTTCCCTCCTCTGTTGTGCCCACTTTTGTTGTGCCCTCCTTCGTCAAGCTCGTCGCAATTTACAGAGTACGGTGCACGGGGTACGATGTACGGTGCTAGGAGACCGGGGCACAAGGCACCGCACTCGCTTCAGTCACACTCTCCTTCGTTCTCCCTCCTTCATTATGAATTTATTGTTTAATGTTTAATGTTTATGATTAATAAGGAGCAATGAGCAAGGAGCAATGAGCAAGGAGCAAGGAGCAAGGAGCACGGAGCAAGGAGCAAGGAGCAAGGAGGTACACATTTTGAGGGCTTCTGTGGATGGAGGAGGGATGACGGTGGAGAGGGGACGACAATGGAGGGGGGTGAGTGCACGGGGAACATGACACTGCGGAGGGGGGATGATGGAGGGGGGTAAGGGAATGACAGATATCATGCGCTCCTCTGTCGTTCCCTCCTCTATTGTGCCCACTTTTGTTGTGCCCTCCTCCGTAACGCTCGCCGCAGTTCACAGAGTACGGTGCACTGGGGTACGAAGTACGGTTCTAGGAGACCGGGGCACAAGGAATCACACTCGCCTCAGTCACACTCTCCTTCGTTATCCCTCCTTCGTTTTGAAATTATTTTTTAATGTTTATGATTTATAAGGAGCAAGGAGTAAGGAGCAAGGAGCAAGGAGGTACACATTTTGAGGGCTTCTGTGGATGGAGGAGGGATGACGGTGGAGAGGGGACGACAACGGAGGGGGGTGAGCGCACGGGGAACATGACACTGCGGAGGGGGGGATGACGGAGGGGGGGTAAGGGAATGACAGATAGCATGGGCTCCTCTGTCGTTCCCTCCTCTATTGGGCCCACTTTTGTTGTGCCCTCCTCCGTCACGCTCGCCGCAGTTCACAGAGTACGGTGCACGGGGTACGAAGTACGGTGCTAGGAGACCGGGGCACAAGGCACCGCACTCGCCTCAGTCACACTCTCCTTCGTTATCCCTCCTTCATTTTGAAATTATTTTTTAATGTTTAATGTTTATGATTTATAAGGAGCAAGGAGCGAGCAAGGAGGTACACATTTTGAGGGCTTCTGTGGATGGAGGAGGGATGACGGTGGAGAGGGGACGACAACGGAGGGGGGTGAGCGCACGGGGAACATGACACTGCGGAGGGGGGATGACGGAGGGGGGTAAGGGAATGACAGATATCATGCGCTCCTCTGTCGTTCCCTCCTCTATTGTGCCCACTTTTGTTGTGCCCTCCTCCGTCACGCTCGCCGCAGTTCACAAAGTACGGTGCACGGGGTACAAAGTACGGTGCTAGGAGACTTGGGCACAAGGCATCCGCACTCGCCTCAGTCACACTCTCCTTCGTTATCCCTCCTTCATTTTGAAATTATTTTTTAATGTTTAATGTTTATGATTTATAAGGAGCAAGGAGCAAGGAGGTACACATTTTGAGGGCTTCTGTGGATGGAGGAGGGATGACGGTGGAGAGGGGATGACAACGGAGGGGGGTGAGCGCACGGGGAACACTGCGGAGGGGGCATGACGGAGGGGGGGTAAGGTAATGACAGATATCATGGGCTCCTCTGTCCTTCCCTCCTCTATTGTGCCCACTTTTGTTGTGCCCTCCTCCGTCACGCTCGCCGCAGTTCACAGAGTACGGTGCACGGGGTACGAAGTACGGTGCTAGGAGACCAGGGCACAAGGCACCGCACTCGCCTCAGTCACACTCTCCTTCGTTATCCCTCCTTCATTTTGAAATAATTTTTTAATGTTTAATGTTTATGATTTATAAGGAGCAAGGAGCAAGGAGCAAGTAGGTACACATTTTGAGGGATCTATGGATGGACGAGGGATGACGGTGGAGAGGGGACGACAACGGAGGGGGGTGAGCGCACAGGGAACATGACACTGCGTAGGGGGGATGACGGAGGGGGGTAAGGGAATGACAGATATCATGGGCTCCTCTGTCGTTCCCTCCTCTATTGAGCCCACTTTTATTGTGCCCTCCTCCGTCACGCTCGCCGCAGTTCACAGAGTATGGTGCACGGGGTACGAAGTGCGGTGCTAGGAGACCGTGGCACAAGGCACCACACTCACCTCAGTCACACTCTCCTTCATTATCCCTCCTTCATTTTGAAATTATTTTTTAATGTTTAATGTTTATGATTTATAAGGAGCAAGGAGCAAGGAGCAAGGACCAAGGAGCAGGGAGCAAGAAGGTACACATTTTGAGGGCTTCTGTGGATGGAGGAGGGATGACGGTGGAGAGGGGACGACAACGGAGGGGGGTGAGCGCACGGGAAACATGACACTGCGGAGGGGGGATGACGGAGGGGGGTAAGGGAATGACAGATATCATGCGCTCCTCTGTAGTTCCCTCCTCTATTGTGCCCACTTTTGTTGTGCCCTCCTCCGTCACGCTCGCCGCAGTTCACAGAGTATGGTGCACAGGGTACGAAGTACGGTGCTAGGAGACCGGGGCACAAGGCACCGCACTCGCCTCAGTCACACTCTCCTTCGTTATCCCTCCTTCATTTTGAAATTATTTTTTAATGTTTAATGTTTATGATTTATAAGGAGCAAGGAGCAAGGAGGTACACATTTTGAGGGCTTTTGTGGATGGAGGAGGGATGACGGTGGAGAGGGGACGACAACGGAGGGGGGTGAGCGCACGGGGAACATGACACTGCGGAGGGGGGATGACGGAGGGGGGTAAGGGAATGACAGATAGCATGGGCTCCTCTGTCGTTCCCTCCTCTATTGGGCCCACTTTTGTTGTGCCCTCCTCCGTCACGCTCGCCGCAGTTCACAGAGTACGGTGCACGGGGTACGAAGTACGGTGCTAGGAGACCGGGGCACAAGGCACCGCACTCGCCTCAGTCACACACTCCTTCGTTATCCCTCCTTCATTTTGAAATTATTTTTTAATGTTTAATGTTTATGATTTATAAGGAGCAAGGAGCAAGGAGCAAGGAGCAAGGAGCAAGGAGCATGAGCAAGTAGTAAGGAGCAAGGAGCAAGGAGCAAGGAGCAAGGAGCAAGGAGCAAGGAGCAAGGAGCAAGGAGGTAGATTCTGTGGATGGAGGAGGGATGACGGTGGAGAGGGGACGACAACGGAGGGGGGTGAGCGCACAGGGAACATGACACTGCGGAGGGGGGATGACGAGGGGGGTAAGGGAATGACAGATATCATGGGCTCCTCTATCGTTCCCTCCTCTATTGAGCCCACTTTTGTTGTGCCCTCCTCCGTCACGCTCGCCGCAGTTCACAGAGTACGGTGCACGGGGTACGAAGTACGGTGCTAGGAGACCGGGGCACAAGGCACCACACTCGCCTCAGTCACACTCTCCTTCATTATCCCTCCTTCATTTTGAAATTATTTTTTAATGTTTAATGTTTATGATTTATAAGGAGCAAGGAGCAAGGAGGTACACATTTTGAGGGCTTCTGTGGATGGAGGAGGGATGACGGTGGAGAGGGGACGACAACGGAGGGGGGTGAGCGCACGGGGAACATGACACTGCGGAGGGGGGATGACGGAGGGGGGTAAGGGAATGACAGATATCATGGGCTCCTCTGTCGTTCCCTCCTCTATTGTGCCCACTTTTGTTGTGCCCTCCTCCATCACGCTCGCCGCAGTTCACAGAGTACGGTGCACGGGGTACGAAGTACGGTGCTAGGAGACCGGCGCACAAGGCACCGCACTCACCTCAGTCACACTCTCCTTCGTTATCCCTCCTTCATTTTGAAATTATTTTTTAATGTTTAATGTTTATGATTTATAAGGAGCAAGGAGCAAGGAGGTACACATTTTGAGGGCTTCTGTGGATGGAGGAGGGAAGACGGTGGAGAGGGGACTACAACGGAGGGGGGTGAGCGCACGGGGAACACTGCGGAGGGGGATGACGGAGGGAGTAAGGTAATGACAGATATCATGGGCTCCTCTGTCCTTCCCTCCTCTATTGTGCCCACTTTTGTTGTGCCCTCCTCCGTCACGTTCGCCGCAGTTCACAGAGTACGGTGCACGGGGTACGAAGTACGGTGCTAGGAGACCGGGGCACAAGGCACCGCACTCGCCTCAGTCACACTCTCCTTCGTTATCCCTCCTTCATTTTGAAATTATTTTTTTATGTTTAATGTTTATGATTTATAAGGAGCAAGGAGCAAGGAGCAAAGAGCAAGGAGGTACACATTTTGAGGGCTTCTGTGGATGGAGGAGGGATGACGGTGGAGAGGGGACGACAACGGAGGGGGGTGAGCGCACGGGGAACATGACACTGCGGAGGGGGGATGACGGAGGGGGTAAGGGAATGACAGATATCATGCGCTCCTCTGTCGTTCCCTCCTTTATTGTGCCCACTTTTGTTGTGCCCTCCTCCGTCACGCTCGCCGCAGTTCACAGAGTATGGTGCACGGGGTACGAAGTACGGTGCTAGGAGACCGGGGCACAAGGCACCGCACTCGCCTCAGTCACACTCTCCTTCGTTATCCCTCCTTCATTTTGTAATTGTTTTTTAATGTGCGCACGGGGAACATGACACTGCGGAGGGGGGTGACGGAGGGGGGTAAGGGAATGACAGATATCATGCGCTCCTCTGTCGTTCCCTCCTCTATTGTGCCCACTTTTGTTGTGCCCTCCTCCGTCACGCTCGCCGCAGTTCACAGAGTATGGTGCACGGGGTACGAAGTACGGTGCTAGGAGACCGGGGCACAAGGCACCGCACTCGCCTCAGTCACACTCTCCTTCGTTATCCCTCCTTCATTTTGAAATTATTTTTTAATGTTTAATGTTTATGATTTATAAGGAGCAAGGAGCAAGGAGGTACACATTTTGAGGGCTTCTGTGGATGGAGGAGGGATGACGGTGGAGAGGGGACGACAACGGAGGGGGGTGAGCGCACGGGGAACATGACACTGCGGAGGGGGATGACAGAGGGGGGTAAGGGAATGACAGATATCATGCGCTCCTCTGTCGTTCCCTCCTCTATTGGGCCCACATTTGTTGTGCCCTCCTCCGTCACGCTCGCCGCAGTTCACAGAGTACGGTGCACGGGGTACGAAGTACGGTGCTAGGAGACCGGGGCACAAGGCACCGCACTCTCCTCAGGCACACTCTCCTTCGTTATCCCTCCTTCATTTTGAAATTATTTTTTAATGTTTAATGTTATGATTTATAAGGAGCAAGGAAGCAAGGAGCAAGGAGCAAGGAGAAAGGAGCAAGGAGCTAGGAGGTACACATTTTGAGGGCTTCTGTGGATGGAGGAGGGATGACGGTGGAGAGGGGACGAGAACGGAGGGGGGTGAGCGCACGGGGAACATGACACTGCGGAGGGGGGATGACGGAGGGGGGTAAGGGAATGACAGATATCACTGGCTCCTCTGTCGTTCCCTCCTCTATTGTGCCCACTTTTGTTGTGCCCTCCTCCGTCACGCTCGCCGCAGTTCACAGAGTACGGTGCACGGGGTACGAAGTACGGTGCTAGGAGACCGGGGCACAAGGCACCGCACTCGCCTCAGTCACACTCTCCTTCGTTATCCCTCCTTCATTTTGAAATTATTTATTAATGTTTAATGCTTATGATTTATAAGGAGCAAGGAGCAAGGAGGTACACATTTTGAGGGCTTCTGTGGATGGAGGAGGGATGACGGTGGAGAGGAGATGTCACGACCCGTCTCGACAAGAGTCAGAGCGCACTTCTGGCGGGCCGTGATGCCACAGGCATGAGCAAAACAGGAAAACCATGTCTGCTAAGGCGGAAACAGAAATACTACAATAGTTTTGAATTTATTACTTTGAAAAGAAATTAGTATATTTATAAGTATGCAGAAGCCACAGTGAAAGGTTAAAACTATGCATTTTCATTAAAATCAGATGTCATACATTATACTGAAATGATGAACATGCAAGGAGTCACAATAGTAAAATGCTATAAGTAAAATGATTTGATACAAGCAAGAACACCCTAAGAGTTGCCCACGATGCCAGAGAAAATGGCTGACAATAACTAATACAAGAAAAGTAGATCCAACAGTACTGAAACAAAATACATAGAACCTGCTGACACAGTAATCAAAATAGAACCTCCAAGCAAAACTGCAGCTGAACGAAGAAAACTCAGGGAGCAGACGGCGCGGTCACGAACCCTAAGGCAAATCCAAACAGAAGGAAAATGCCTCAGAACAAGAAAATATTAGAAAACAAGCTGTAATTTTAAGTACATGCAAAAATAAATCTAAAGTACCAATTAACTCTTGAAACAGGCCAGTGACACAGGCAGGTAACTGAAACAAACTGAAACTATCTAGAAATATTAGCCTACTCCGGAGTATAGCCTAAACAAGTATTTTGCATCGACATAAGCTGTTATCTATGAAATGCGTAGGTGTTTATGGTGGGCACACATGGTTCACACTCAAGTCCAAGTTTAAGGCTCACCAGAATAAGGGTATTCCATGCTCATCGTGACCATGCAAGCAAGACGTTGCACCACCTAAAACCTAGTTTCCACGATTCGCTTATGACACTCAAAACCTAAGGGTTTCATGTTTTTCCGAGGAGATTCCTATCGCAACGCGACATGTTCGCGAGTGATAGTGCTTATGCCATCAGATATTGATAATAATTTAGAAAACCAGTAAAAGAAATTAAATTCTTGTTTGCAAGCGAGAGGGAATTTCTCCACTTGCCTTAAGGTGAAGCCGCAACTACCAGCAACAACTATGCGGCGCAAGCAAGGACAAGGCTCTATTGAACCTATTCAGAAATAATCGCAGTCGATATTTGATTCTTGACAAGTAGAAAACCATACGCTAACACACGCAGTTATTTGCGAAAACACACTCAAGAGCGGATTAGCAATTTACCTCCCTCAAGGTGAGGGGAGAAGAAGTTACCACAAGGATCCAGAGTTTGGCGGCGCTTGAGTGACGAAAACCCTAAATCGGAGAGGGTTCGGAGCAATTCCACCACTAGATCTGATGTGCGGCACCGGAAACGCAAACAAAAATTGGGGTTAGGCGGAATTACGACAAACATAAGAGGGACCGATGAAATTACGTCGATCGAATAGCGAAAATCACCGCAAGCATTTAGGGCAAATCTAAAAACAGAACTTTTGGCGGAGATCCTTACCGAAGGAGACCAGATTTGGGCTCAGGAATCCACGAGGAGGGGTTTCGAGCGAAACCCTAGGAGTCCCCTTGAAATCCGCCGGCCGAAACGGAGAGGAAGCGGGGTTGTCGACCTCTTTGGAGGAGGAGGAGCTACTGCTGGCCGGAGGAAGCAAGGGAGGAGGGCTGCTGCCCTAACTGGCCGAGGAAGGAGGAGAAAAAAAGAAGCGGCCTTGCTGCTGCCGTCGACTTGGAGGGGGGAGGAAGCGGCCCTTGCTGCTGCCGTCGACCAGGAGAAGGGAAGGAGGCGCAGGCGGCGGCGCCGGCGGGAGGAGGCGCAGGCGGCGGCGGCGGCAAGAGGAGGAGCGGGCGGCGGCGTCACTGATCGCGGGAGACGGGAGCGGCACGGGAGCGGCACGGGAGCGGCACGAGAGCGGGAGCCCTAGCGATTTTGGTTTGCGGTTCTTTTGCGTGAGGGCTGGACCGAAATTTAATCGGGGAGTTTAAATTGGGGGGGGGGGGAAGGAAGGATGGCTTAATATAATTGTTATTATAATTATCATTTTTTTTTTAATTGTTCTTAAGGGTTGTTACATTCTCCCCTACTTAGAAAGTTTCGTCCCGAAACTTCTGAGGATTCTCTTTATGACGAATATTAGGATGACATTCATTCTAACAGGGTTTGCAATTCAAGTCAAGAGATCTAACTGAAAAGGCACTTAAAAAGAGAGAGGAACAAGAGCGGAGGCATACCGGGATCAAGAGAAAAGATGCGGATACTTGCTACGCATGTCAGCTTCGAGCTCCCAAGTGAACTCCTCAGACTTGCCATGCATCCAAAGTACCTTCACCATAGGAATGGTCCTCTTTCGAAGTTTGCGCTCTTGATATTCCACTATCTTGGCGGGCTCAATCAGATAAGACAGATTAGCTTCAGGAACCACCGGAATTTCCTCAAGAACACGAGTAGGATCATGGATGTATTTCCGGAGCTGACTGACATGGAAAACATCATGAACACCGGACAACGAATCTGGCAACTCCAAACGATAAGCAGATCCTCCAACACGCTCTGAGATGGTGTACGGCCCCACAAATCTCGGGCTGAGCTTATGATGGCGACCAAACCGTTTCACCCCAGGAGTAGGAGAAACCTTCAAGAACACCTGATCACCTACTGCAAACTCCAACGGACGGCGACGCTGATTAGCATATTTCCTGTCTTTCAATGGCACGGCCGAGCTGAAGACGAGTCTTCTTGGTGGCTTCTTCCATTTCCTGAAGTAACTCAGGGCCCAACACCACCTTCTCACCAACTTCCGACCAATAGAGAGGAGTTCTACAACGACGCCCATACAATGCTTCAAAGGGGGCCATCTTGAGGCTTTCCTGATAGCTATTGTTGTAGGCGAACTCAACCAACGGTAGGTGCTCATCCCAAGCTCCCTTGAAGTCCAGAATATAACACCGAAGCATGTCTTCCAGGATCTGATTAACCCTTTCGGTCTGCCCATCGGTAGTTGGATGATAAGCGGTGCTCAGGTTGAGCTCGGTACCCAAGGCTTGCTGAAAACCCTTCCAAAAGTGCGAAACGAACCTCGAATCACGATCAGAGACAATCCGCAGAGGAATCCCATGAAGTCTAACTATCTCAGAAACATAAATCCGGGCCATCTTCTCGGTGGAGTGACCTTCCTTGTACGGGATGAAGTGAGCCACCTTCGTCATGCGGTCCACTATGACCCAAATCGCATCATGCCCTCTCGGAGTACGGGGCAAACCCGTGATGAAGTCCATAGAGACATCTTCCCACTTCCATTCGGGGATAGGTAAGGGCTGCAGAAGACCACCAAGACGCTGACGCTGAGCTTTCACCTTCTGGCACGTCAGACATCGAGAGATGAAGCGAGTTATATAATTCTTCATACCAGGCCACCAAACGATTTGCTTCAAGTCATGATACAATTTATTGTTGCCTGGATGACCAGATGTGCGAGACTCGTGAGCTTCCCGGCAAATACTATCGAGCAATTCAGGAACATCAGGAATGCAGAGGCGGCCTCAAAAACGCAGAACATCGTCAGAGATAGAGAAATCCGGAAGAGTCCCAAGTTCAACCTGTCGGCGGATGCGCTGGAGTGCGGGGTCAGATGGCTGTAAATCCTTCACCTGCTCTACCCATAACGGAACGGGAACCTCTTCATGACCTTCTGGCGCGATGGATATATCCATCCGATCGAGGTCATCAATCAAGGCTGCTAGAATAGCTGACATGGGTGCACAAGCGGCTACTGAGGCATGCCGGCTCAACGCATCTGCCACTGAATTGGCTTTACCAGGAACATACGTGAGCTGCAAGTCATAATCTGCCACGAACTCGAGCCAACGCCTCTGACGAAGATTGAGGTCCTTCTGAACAAAGATGTACTTTAAACTCTGGTGGTCAGTGAAAAAGTGACACTTCACGCCATAGAGATAATGGCGCCAAAGCTTCAGAGCAAACACCACCGCAGCGAACTCCAGATCATGAGTGGGGTAGTTGCGTTCGTGAACCTTCAACTGCCTCGACCCATAAGCAATGACACGATCATCCTGCATCAGGACACAACCCAAACCAACTCCGGAAGCGTCAGTGTAAACTGAAAAGTCCATCCCTTCTGACGGGAGGGCTAGAACAGGCGCTGAACACAGACGTTGCTTCAACTCAGAAAATGACTGCTCGCACTGATCTGTCCACTTGAATCTAGCATGCTTTTGAGTTAGTCGAGTCAGGGGAGCAGCAAGAGAGGAAAAACCCTTGACGAAGCGTCGGTAATAGCCAGCCAAACCAAGGAAACTGCGGATCTCGGTAGGGGTAGAAGGTCGCTTCCAGTCCATAACTGCGGAAATCTTGGCAGGGTCAACAGAAAGTCCATCTCCTGAAATGACGTGGCCTAAGAAGGCGACACGGTCCAGCCAGAACTCACATTTTGCCAACTTGGCATAGAGCTGATGCTGACGAAGAGTGGAGAGAGTGAGTCTAAGATGGGCTGCATGCTCCTCGAGAGTCTTGGAGTAGACCAGGATATCATCAATGAAGACGATGATGAACTTGTCCAGGTACTCACGAAAGACACGGTTCATCATGTCCATGAATGCAGAAGGGGCGTTGGTCAACCCAAAAGACATCACCAAAAACTCGAAATGTCCATACCGAGTTCGGAAGGCCGTCCTGAGGATGTCGGAGTCCTTGATCTTCAGCTGATGGTAACTCGATCTGAGATCTATCTTTGAAAAGACTGAACTGCCCTTAAGCTGATCGAATAAGTCATCCACACGCGGAAGGGGGTACTTATTCTTGATGGTCACCTTATTAAGATCTCGGTAGTCGATGCACAATCTCATGGATCCATCCTTCTTTTTCACGAAGAGTACAGGGGCTCCCCAAGGTGACGAGCTAGGGCGAATGTACCCACGCTCAAGCAATTCGTCTAACTGCGATCTGAGTTCTTCTAGCTCACGCAGTGCCATGCGGTAAGGAGCTTTAGATATGGGGCGCGTCCCAGGCTCTACATCAATACAGAACTCCACATCTCGATCAGGGGGCATCCCAGGCAATTCGGCGGGGAACACGTCAGGAAACTCCGAAGCAACATAAATAGACTCGAGTTTAGGAGAGATAGCATCCGAGTGCGAAGCATAAACGTAGCAGACAGTACATCCTTGGCTAAGAAGTCGAGTGGCACGTACATCCGAGATTACCTTCAGGTGACTGCGGGTCTGAACATGAACGTTGTAGTCTTTGCCATCAATGCTGAGATTGACCCTCTTTGCCACACAGTCCAGCTTTGCTCGATACGCGACCAACCAATTCATTCCCAAGATTACGTCGAACTCTGTCATCTCCAAAACTATGAGATCGGCGACGACTAGCAACTCTCCAAGCAGGATCGGGCAATTGAGAACGCCTCTGGTTGAGAGATGCAGATGACCGGGTACAGAAATCTCAAAAGGAACCTCAAGTGGCGAAGTATGCCAACTATAAAGGTCCACGATGCGGCGGGTGATAAAAGAGTGCGATACACCGGAGTCAAATAAGATTTGCATCCACTTATTCTTGACCCTAAAACTTCCTAAAAATGAAAACATAAAGCATAGCAAGTTTGTTCGACTAAGGCAAGTTAGATTTAAGAATGCAGAAAAATTTAAAATTCTACACCAAACATACCAGAGATGACGTCGGTAGATGCAAGCGCCTCGCCCTGAGTGACGACGTTCAGCACAGCTCTGCCCTGAGCTCCGGGGATAACTTGCAGAGGTTGAGCGGGGATCGGGCTATCCTTTATGGGGCAGTCGAGCATGAGGTGCCCAACCTGCCCACATTTGAAACAGGCCTTCTGCTTGCGGCGGCAGTCCTTTACCAAGTGGCCCGATCTCTTGCAGAAAGCACAGACGGAGGCAGCAGAGGCAAGTGTCAACTGAGGTTGCTGCGCAGGGGTAACCATCTTCTGCTTCTTCAGGAGGGAGCGGCAGACTTGGGCGACATGGCCCACCTTGTGGCAGAAGGCACACACCTCTTTGGACCTGGGGCCTTGCTGCTGAGCTGGAGCATCCTTGCGCTTGAGGTCGGATGCGGCGGCATTGCTTGTCCCATGCTGGGCTTTCTTGGCAGAACGATCCAACTCAATAGCTTCCACCTGCAAGGCGGCTCCCACGGTCTCCGCATAGGTGGTGGCGCCATGAGCTACCACAAGCTGGCGGAAGTCATGATGGAGCCCCTTCACGAAACGGCTGATCTTTTTGTCTTCATCCGGCACGAACTCCAGAGCGAGGAGGGAAAGGCGGGAGAACTCTCTCGCGTACTCGGTCACTGTCCTACCAGTCTGCTGAAGGGACAGGAACTTCTCAGCTAACTTGTCCCGTTCCACGGAAGAGAGGAAGTTCTCCATAAGAGCGTCCTTGAACTGTCTCCAAGATAAGGTGGCAGAATCAGGGAGGCTGCGGCGCTGGAGCCACCAAGTATAAGCATCCTCAGACAATTGATAGGCCGCAAGGAGGACCTTCTGGGTCTCGGGAACTCCAGCATACTCAAAATGCTTCTCCATCTGGGAGATCCATTCAGTGATCACGAAGAAGTCTCGATTGCCATCGAAAGACGGCGGATTCAGCCTTTTGAATGCAAGAGTATCTGTCATTGCCACTGGCGGGGCAGGCAGGCTTGGCACGAGCGGGGGAACCAATGTGACGGCAGGCGAGCCGGTCCCAGAATCAGTTGCAGGAGGGGTGGCTCCAGGAAGGGCAGTAGAGTTAGTCACTGCAGCTGTCCCTGCGCTGCCGGAACCAAGGGCTGGGTCAGTAGTTTGGCGATCCTCTTCCAGTCGGGTGAGACGCTCCAGAATCTGCCTCATCAGTTGGGCAGTGGTATCTCCAGATGTTCCTCCCGCTGAAGAGGTAGCCCGCTTGCGTTGCGATCGTTTCGAAGCCATCTAGAAAGGAACACAAAAGAGACAAGTAAGAGAAATAGTCAGGTTAAGCTTAGAGGATTGAGACTACAGGTTCTAGCATTCTAATACTGTTGAATACGTAAATCATGTAATAGTTACAGCATTTTCAGTGGACAACTCTAGGTGGTAATCATGCAAGTGCAAGTGCGACGATAAGATCGCGTGCGATAGAAGAATGATTTGAAAAATCCATGTGTGTACAATCGTCATCTGTTGCTCTTAGCTTAACACTCGTGCAATGAGTTATGTCATGCATGCAATGTATTTATGCCTACAATGCATCCTTAAGAATGTTCATGAATGGATACGCATGCCAAGTTAAGCGCCCATATCACTTAGCATGTCACGCGCATGATGATTCTAATGTCAGCGCACTTGAAAATATTAAACCGCCCATACAATTTAATATTCGCAAGCGGTGTATATCCTAGTGGAAATTCATATGCATATAAATGTTAAGTTTGCCCATACTCCCTTAACATTTGTATGCATACTACTCATGCTTATGAGTGAGTGTGTGCGTGTTTCAGCCTCGAACAACAGACAATGACAAAGTGAGTGAGGAAATGATGCATGCACGTATATCTACATAATAGATTTCAAAATATAAAAATTTTAAAATATTTTATCTTTAGATGCTCAACCTCCCTCTGATACCAACTGTCACGACCCGTCTCGACAAGAGTCAGAGCGCACTTCGGGCGGGCCGTGATGCCACAGGCATGAGCAAAACAGGAAAACCATGTCTGCTAAGGCGGAAACAGAAATACTACAATAGTTTTGAATTTATTACTTTGAAAAGAAATTAGTATATTTATAAGTATGCGGAAGCCACAGTGAAAGGTTAAAACTATGCATTTTCATTAAAATCAGATGTCATACATTATACTGAAATGATGAACATGCAAGGAGTCACAATAGTAAAATGCTATAAGTAAAATGATTTGATACAAGCAAGAACACCCTAAGAGTTGCCCACGATGCCAGAGAAAATGGCTGACAATAACTAATATAAGAAAAGTAGATCCAACAGTACTGAAACAAAATACATAGAACCTGCTGACACAGTAATCAAAATAGAACCTCCAAGCAAAACTGCAGCTGAACGAAGAAAACTCAGGGAGCAGACGGCGCGGTCACGAACCCTAAGGCAAATCCAAACAGAAGGAAAATGCATCAGAACAAGAAAATATTAGAAAACAAGCTGTAATTTTAAGTACATGCAGAAATAAATCTAAAGTACCAATTAACTCTTGAAACAGGCCAGTGACACAGGCAGAAACTGAAACAAGCTGAAACTATCTAGAAATATTAGCCTACTCCGGAGTATAGCCTAAAAAAGTATTTTCCATCGACATAAGCTGTTATCTATGAAATGCGTAGGTGTTTATGGTGGGCACACATGGTTCACACTCAAGTCCAAGTGTAAGGCTCACCAGAATAAGGGTATTCCATGCTCACCGTGACTATGCAAGCAAGACGTTGCACCACCTAAACCTAGTTTCCACGATTCGCTTATGACACTCAAGACCTAAGGGCTTCATGTTTTTCCGAGGAGATTCCTATCGCAACGCGACATGTTCGCGAGTGATAGTGCTTATGCCATCAGATATTGATAATAATTTAGAAAATCAGTAAAAGAAATTAAATTCTTGTTTGCAAGCGAGAGGGAATTTCTCCACTTGCCTTAAGGTGAAGCCGCAACTACCAGCAACAACTATGCGGCGCAAGCAAGGACAAGGCTCTATTGAACCTGTTCAGAAATAATCGCAGTCGATATTTGATACTTGACAAGTAGAAAACCATACACTAACACACGCAGTTATTTGCGAAAACACACTCAAGAGCGGATTAGCAATTTACCTCCCTCAAGGTGAGGGGAGAAGAAGTTACCACAAGGATCCGGAGTTTGGCGGTGCTTGAGTGACGAAAACCCTAAATCGGAGAGGGTTCGGAGCGATTCCACCACTAGATCTGATGTGCGGCACCGGAAACGCAAACAAAAATTGGGGTTAGGCGGAATTACGACAAACATAAGAGGGACCGATGAAATTACGTCGATCGAATAGCGAAAATCACCGCAAGCATTTAGGGCAAATCTGAAAACAGAACTTTTGGCGGAGATCCTTACCGAAGGAGACCAGATTTGGGCTCAGGAATCCACGAGGAGGGGTTTCGAGCGAAACCCTAGGAGTCCCCTTGAAATCCGCCGGCCGAAATGGAGAGGAAGCGGGGTTGTCGACCTCTTTGGAGGAGGAGGAGCTACTACTGGCCGGAGGAAGTAAGGGAGGAGGGCTGCTGCCCTAACTGGCCGAGGAAGGAGGAGAAAAAAAGAAGCGGCCTTGCTGCTGCCGTCGACTTGGAGGGGGGAGGAAGCGGCCCTTGCTGCTGCCGTCGACCAGGAGAAGGGAAGGAGGCGCAGGCGGCGGCGCCGGCGCCGGCGGGAGGAGGCGCAGGCGGCGGCGCCGGCGCCGGCGGGAGGAGGCGCAGGCGGCGGCGTCGGTAAGAGGAGGAGCGGGCGGCGGCGTCACTGATCGCGGGAGACGGGAGCGGCACGGGAGCGGGAGCCCTAGCGATTTTGGTTTGCGGTTCTTTTGCGTGATGGCTGGACCGAAATTTAATCGGGGAGTTTAAATTGGGGGGGGGGGGGAAGGAAGGATGGCTTAATATAATTGTTATTATAATTATCATTTTTTTTTATTTTTTTTTATTTTAATTGTTTTTAAGGGTTGTTACAGGGGACGACAACGGAGGGGGGTGAGCGCACGGGGAACATGACACTGCGGAGGGGGGATGACGGAGGGGGGTAAGGGAATGACAGATATCATGTGCTCCTCTGTCGTTCCCTCCTCTATTGTGCCCACTTTTGTTGTGCCTCCTCCGTCACGCTCGTCGCAGTTCACAGAATACGTTGCACGAGGTACGAAGTACGGTGCTAGGAGACCGGGGCACAAGGCACCGCACTCGCCTCAGTCACACTCTCCTTCGTTATCCCTCCTTCATTTTGTAATTATTTTTTAATGTTTAATGTTTATGATTTATAAGGAGCAAGGAGAAAGGAGCAAGGAGCAAGGAGCAAAGAGCAAGGAGGTACACATTTTGAGGGCTTCTGTGGATGGAGGAGGGATGACGGTGGAGAGGGGACGACAACGGAGGGGGGTGTGCGCACGGGGAACATGACACTGCGGAGGGGGGATGACGGAGGGGGGTAAGGGAATAACAGATATCATGCGCTCCTCTGTCGTTCCCTCCTCTATTGTGCCCACTATTGTTGTGCCCTCCTCCGTCACGCTCGCCGCAGTTCACAGAGTACGGTGCACGGGGTACGAAGTACGGTGCTAGGAGACCGGGGCACAAGGCACCGCACTCGCCTCAGTCACACTCTCCTTCGTTATCCCTTCTTCATTTTGAAATTATTTTTTAATGTTTAATGTTTATGATTTATAAGGAGCAAGGAGCAAGGAGCAAGGAGGTACACATTTTGAGGGCTTCTGTGGATGGAGGAGGGATGACGGTGGAGAGGGGACGACAACGGAGGGGGGTGAGCGCACGGGGAACATGACACTGCAGAGGGGGGATGACGGAGGGGGGTAAGGGAATGACAGATATCTTGGGCTCCCCTGTTGTTCCCTCCTCTATTGTGCCCACTTTTGTTGTGCCCTCCTCCGTCACGCTCGCCGCAGTTCACAGAGTACGGTGCACGGGGTACGAAGTACGGTGCTAGGAGACCGGGGCACAAGGCACTGCACTCGCCTCAGTCACACTCTCCTTCGTTATCCCTCCTTCCTTTTTAAATTATTTTTTAATGTTTAATGTTTATGATTTATAAGGAGCAAGGATGTACACATTTTGAGGGCTTCTGTGGATGGAGGAGGGAAGACGGTTGAGAGGGGACGACAACGTAGGGGGGTGAGCGCACGGGGAACATGACACTGCGAAGGGGGGATGACGGAGGGGGGTAAGGGAATGACAGATATCATGCGCTCCTCTGTCGTTCCCTCCTCTATTGTGCCCACTTTTGTTGTGCCCTCCTCCGTCACGCTCGTCGCAGTTCACAGAAAACGCTGTACGAGGTACGAAGTACGGTGCTAGGAGACCAGGGCAAAAGGCACCGCAATCGCCTCAGTCACACTCTCCTTCGTTATCCCTCCTTCATTTTGAAATTATTTTTTAATGTTTAATGTTTATGATTTATAAGGAGCAAGGAGGTACACATTTTGAGGGCTTCTGTGGATGGAGGAGGGATGACGGTGGAGAGGGGACGACAACGGAGGGGGGGTGAGCGCACGGGGAACATGACACTGCGGAGGTGGGATGACGGAGAGGGGTAAGGGAATGACAGATATCATGGGCTCCCCTGTCGTTCCCTCCTCTATTGTGCCCACTTTTGTTGTGCCCTCCTCGGTCACGCTCGCCGCAGTTCACAGAGTACGGTGCACGGGGTACGAAGTACGGTGCTAGGAGACCGGGGCACAAGGCACCGCACTAACCTCAGTCACACTCTCCTTCGTTATCCCTCCTTTAAATTATTTTTTAATGTTTAATGTTTATGATTTATAAGGAGCAAGGAGCAAGGAGCAAGGAGATACACATTTTGAGGGCTTCTGTGGATGCAGGAGGGATGACGGTGGAGAGGGGACGACAACGGAGGGGGGTGAGCGCACGGGGAACATGACACTGCGGAGGGGGGATGATGGAGGGGGGTAAGGGAATGACAGATATCATGCGCTCCTCTGTCGTTCCCTCCTCTATTGTGCCCACTTTTGTTGTGCCCTCCTCCGTCATGCTCGTCGCAGTTCACAGAGTACGTTGTACGAGGTACGAAGTACGGTGCTAGGAGACCGGGGCACAAGGCACCGCACTCGCCTCAGTCACACTCTCCTTCGTTATGCCTCCGTCATTTTGAAATTATTTTTTAATGTTTAATGTTTATGATTTCTAAGGAGCAAGGAGCAAGGAGCAAGGAGCAAGGAGCAAGGGGCAAGGAGGTACACATTTTGAGGGCTTCTGTGGATGGAGGAGGGATGACGGTGGAGAGGGGACGACAACGGAAGGTGGTGAGCGCACGGGGAACCTGACACTGCGGAGGGGGGATGACGGAGGGGGGTAAGGGAATGACAGATATCACGGGCTCCTCTGTCGTTCCCTCCTCTATTGTGCCCACTTTTGTTGTGCCCTCCTCCATCACGCTCGCCGCAGTTCACAGAGTACGGTGCACGGGGTACGAAGTACGGTGCTAGGAGACCGGGGCACATGGCACCGCACTCGCCTCAGTCACACTCTCCTTCGTTATCCCTCCTTCATTTTGAAATAATTTTTTAATGTATAATGTTTATGATTTATATGGAGCAAGGAGCAAGGAGCAAGGAGGTACACATTTTGAGGGCTTCTGTGGGTGGAGGAGGGATGACGGTGGAGAGGGGACGACAATGGAGGGGGGTGAGCGCACGGGGAACATGACACTGCGGAGGGGGATGACGGAGGGGGTAAGGGAATGACAGATATCATGCGCTCCTCTGTCGTTCCCTCCTCTATTGTGCCCACTTTTGTTGTGCCCTCCTCCGTCACGCTCGCCGCAGTTCACAGAGTACGGTGCACGGGGTACGAAGTACGGTGCTAGGAGACCGGGGCACAAGGCACCGCACTCGCCTCAGTCACACTCTCCTTCGTTATCCCTCCTTCATTTTGAAATTATTTTTTAATGTTTAATGTTTATGATTTATAAGGAGCAAGGAGCAAGGAGCAAGGAGGTACACATTTTTAGGGCTTCTATGGATGGAGGAGGGATGACGGTGGAGAGGGGACGACAACGGAGGGGGGTGAGCGCACGGGGAACATGACATTGCGGAGGGGGGATGACGGAGGGGGGTAAGGGAATGACAGATATCATGGGCTCCTCTGTCGTTCCCTCCTCTATTAGGCCGACTTTTGTTGTGCCCTCCTCAGTCACGCTCTCCGCAGTTCACAGAGTACGGTGCACGGGGTACGAAGTACGGTGCTAGGAGACCGGGGCACAATGCACCGCACTAGCCTCAGTCACACTCTCCTTCGTTATCCCTCCTTCATTTTGAAATTATTTTTTAATGTTTAATGTTTATGATTTATAAGGAGCAAGGAGCAAGGTGCAAGGAGCAAGGAGGTACACATTTTGAGGGCTTCTGTGGATGGAGGAGGGATGACGGTGGAGAGGGGACGACAACGGAGGGGGGTGAGCGCACGGCGAACCTGACACTACGGAGGGGGGATGACGGAGGGGGGTAAGGGAATGACAGATATCATGCGCTCCTCTGTCGTTCCCTCCTCTATTGTGCCCACTTTTGTTGTTCCCTCCTCCGTCACGCTCGCCGCAGTTCACAGAGTACGTTGCACGGGGTACGAAGTACAGTGCAAGGAGACCGGGGCACAAGGCACCGCACTCGCGTCAGTCACACTCTCCTTCGTTATCCCTCCTTCATTTTGAAATTATTTTTTTATGTCTAATGCTTATGATTTATAAGGAGCAAGGAGGAAGGAGCAAGGAGGTACACATTTTGAGGGCTTCTGTGGATGAGGAGGGATGACGGTGGAGAGGGGACGACAACGGAGGGGGGTGAGCGCACGGGGAACATGACACTGCGGAGGGGGGATGACGGAGGGGGGTAAGGGAATGACAGATTTCATGCACTCCTCTGTCGTTCCCTCCTCTATTGTGCCCACTTTTGTTGTGCCCTCCTCCGTCACGCTCGCCGCAGTTCACAGAGTACGGTGCACGGGGTACGAAGTACGGTGCTAGGAGACCGGGGCACAAGGCACCGCACTCGCCTCAGTCACACTCTCCTTCGTTATCCCCCCTTCATTTTGAAATTATTTTTTAATGTTTAATGTTTATGATTTATAAGGAGGAAGGAGCAAGGAGCAAGGAGAAAGGAGCAAGGAGCAAGGAGGTACACATTTTGAGGGCTTCTCTGGATGGAGGAGGGATGACGGTGGAGAGGGGACGACAACGGAGGGGGGTGAGCGCACGGGGAACATGACACTGCGGAGTGGGGATGACGGAGGGGGGTAAGGGAATGACAGATATCATGGGCTCCTCTGTCGTTCCCTCCTCTATTGGGCCCACTTTTGTTGTGCCCTCCTCCGTCACGCTCGCCGCAGTTCACAGAGTACGGTGCACGGGGTACGAAGTACGGTGCTAGGATACCGGGGCACAAGGCACCGCACTCGCCTCAGTCACACTCTCCTTCGTTATCCCTCCTTCATTTTGAAATTATTTTTTAATGTTTAATGTTTATGATTTATAACAAGCAAGGAGCAAGGAGCAAGGAGCAAGGAGCAAGGAGCAAGGAGCAAGGAGCAAGGAGCAAGGAGCAAGGAGCAAGGAGCAAGGAGCAAGGAGCAAGGAGCAAGGAGCAAGGAGCAAGGAGCAAGGAGCAAGGAGCAAGGAGCAAGGAGCAAGGAGCAAGGAGCAAGGAGCAAGGAGCAAGGAGCAAGGAGCAAGGAGCAAGGAGCAAGGAGCAAGGAGCAAGGAGCAAGGAGCAAGGAGCAAGGAGCAAGGAGCAAGGAGCAAGGAGCAAGGAGCAAGGAGCAAGGAGCAAGGAGCAAGGGGCAAGGGGCAAGGGGCAAGGGGCAAGGAGCAAGGAGCAAGGAGCAAGAAGCAAGGAGGTACACATTTTGAGGGCTCCTGTGGATGGAGGAGGGATGATGGTGGAGAGGGGACGACAACAGAGGGGGGTGAGCGCACGGGGAACATGACACTACGAAGGGGGGATGACGGAGGGGGGTAAGGGAATGACAGATATCATGGGCTCCTCTGTCTTTCCCTCCTCTATTGGGCCCACTTTTGTTGTGCCCTCCTCCGTCACGCTCGCCGCAGTTCACAGAGTATGTTGCACGGGGTACGAAGTACGGTGCTAGGAGACCGGGGCACAAAGCACCGCACTCGCCTCAGTCACACTCTCCTTCGTTATCCCTCCTTCATTTTGAAATTATTTTTTAATGTTTATGATTTATAAGGAGCAAAAAGCAAGGAGCAAGGAGCAAGGAGCAAGGAGCAAGGAGGTACACATTTTGAGGGCTTCTGTGGATGAGGTGGGATGACGGTGGAGAGGGGACGACAACGGAGGGGGGTGAGCGCACGGGGAACATGACACTGCGGAGGGGGGATGACGGAGGGGGGTAAGGGAATGACAGATATCATGGGCTCCTCTGTCGTTCCCTCCTCTATTGGGCCCACTGATGAGTCCCAATTATATACACATTTATGGACTCATCTGGGCCGATTTTTTAGTCTTTGCACTTCACTTTAGACATGTTTTCATTCCTATTTAATATTCCATGCTAAGTGCACTTCTAGGCCCGTTTTGGTATTATTTCTTGTTTATCTTTGTTACTAGTTTTCATGCAGTATTAAGTGCCACCTTCAGTGGCTAGACTGGTGTTGTATGCTGGAACAGGAGTCGTGTAGTTGTTCCCGGTACAATTCCATACAGGAACATTGCGCACGATCACTGGCTCTATCGCGCACGACCACTGGTCGTGCGACACTGATCGTGCGCACTTAACGCCCATTTTATGAGTTCTGTTTTGCTTATCGCACGACCACTTACGATAGTGCGCACGACCACTGGTCGTGCGCGACTGGTCGTGCGAACATGTATTTTATAAATTGCTTTCATTTCAGGCTCCGCCCAGGCAGCGCGCACGATCGCAGAACTCCAGTGCGCACGACCACTGGTCGTGCGCCAATGACCGTGCGCAGTATTCATTCCAGCGCCTATATATATGCCTGTTCCGCTTTTAGGGCGGGATCGAGCCGCCGGGAGCGCGAGTGGCAGTCCGTACGCCGGCGATTTCCATTCCTGGACACCTCCACTTCATCTCCTACGCAAGGGGAAGTCCTCTCCAACCATTCCAAGCATTTCTCCATTGTCCGGGAGCATTCTCCACCATCCGCAAGCCCTCAAGCAGCTGTTTTTCCACTCCAGTCTGGTGAGAAGAAGAGGAATCCTGAGGTAGAAGACGACGGAACCACGTAGAGAGATCGTGACAGTTTCTCTACACCGGAAGCACAGTCCGCCCGAGCCCGGAGGTAGCTTGACAAACTACCATTCCGGCCGTGAACGGCCGCTAGTCTTCATCCATTGGTTATCTTTTTCCTCTCTCCTTCGTTGTAATCTTTGAATCTTTTAAACTTGAATATCATGATGTTTGGTTTAAATGAAATGAATGTTTCTTCTCTTTTCATCATTACTTGCTTGTGAATCGCTTCGCCTCCACTCATTCACTCACTCACTCACTCACTCACTCA
This sequence comes from Dactylorhiza incarnata, assembly GCA_033032865.1. Taxonomy (NCBI): domain Eukaryota; kingdom Viridiplantae; phylum Streptophyta; class Magnoliopsida; order Asparagales; family Orchidaceae; genus Dactylorhiza; species Dactylorhiza incarnata. Next base: position 181,243 of record JAWHQI010000699.1, read on the forward strand.
CGCACTCAAGGTGTTCGATCCGCGTTAGCAAGAGCTAACGGCGTTTATGAAGAGGTGTTTGCGACCCTCGCCTTCCCGCACTAGAGCACGCTCCATCCGCCTCACGAAGCACGGCATCGCGGCCGTTGCATCCATCTCGCCTTGCGAAGCAGTGCTTTCGACCCGCATTTCCTTCATTGTTGTTAAGAGTAGGAAAACCCAACCAAAACCCCTTTTTGTGTGTTTGTTTACGCTTGTGTAACTATAGTCACACAACACGATTCGTTTACCCAACCTGCATTCCTCAAGAGACCGACACTCGGGGATCCTATTCCCAAACTTTATTACTTGCGCGACCGGTGCACTTGCCGAAATATCGCATCAAGTTTTTGGCGCCGTCGCCGGGGAATGCAGACGTGATGAATTCGTCTGCGTGAAAAATCGTTGCACGAGGAACTTTTCTCTTTTATTATTTCTCTTTGTTTACCTCTGTTGTCTTTGCTTATTTTTGATACGCACATTTCTTTACCTTCGTTCTTTCCATCGTGCGCTAATCTTTTGGGTTTTAAGTATTCCTAGCATGACCTCCATTCAGGAATACATCTATCAAGGAAGTTTAAATGATCTAAAGGTTCAAGCACAAAGGAACGATCATGACTTCGGGATTTCCTCCGACATCATTGAGTATATGACTGGGAACTGCAAGTTCAGTGGGGATAAACATGAAGATGCGGTACAACACGTGCAGGACTTCTTAGAAATTTACTATACATGTGTTGAAACCGAAATCTTGAGGACAAGACTTGGTCTCTGTGGAGTTCGGGGTCCCTAAGAAGGGGTGGTCTCACACCTACTTCCCTCGAGCCAACTCTCTAGGCAAGAGCACTTAGATTTGGAAACGGACCAAGGGCTTAGTGGGGAGGTCCCGCCACATACCCGGAAGTCCCCTTGGAACTTCCCCTCCCAAGCCACTACTAAGCTTGGGCACCACTGGAGCCTCTCCTCACCTCTCTAGAGAGACTTGCTGAGGAGGGAGAGAGAGGAGAGAGCTAGCTAAGAATGAGATCCCCTCAAATGGTGCCCCCTTGGTCCTATTTATAGGTTTTTCGGATCTGGACTGCGAATAGCCAAAACTGGACTGCGAATAGCCAAAACTGGACTGCGAAGGGGCCTCCCCTGGGCGAGAGGGGTACCTCGCGGGGCTCGGCGAGCCCCCTTGCTGGGCGAGGGCGAGAGGGGGGGGGGGGCACCCGCCCCTCCTCCTCTCGCCCCTGGCTGGGCGCGGGCGAGAGGGGGGGCACCCGCCCCTCCTCTCGCCTCCAAGCCGGGCGAGTGGGGGGGGGGGGGGGGGGGGCGAGCCGCCCCTCCCCCTTCTCGCCACCAAGCTGGGCGAGTGGGGGGGGCGAGCCGCCCCTCCCCCCTTCTCGCCACCAAGCTGGGCGAGTGGGGGGGGCGAGCCGCCCCTCCCCCCTTCTCGCCACCAAGCTGGGCGAGTGGGGGGGGCGAGCCGCCCCTCCCCCCTCCTCGCCACCAAGCTGGGCGAGTGGGGGGGCGAGCCGCCCCTCCCCCCTTCTCGCCACCAAGCTGGGCGAGTGGGGGGGCGAGCCGCCCCTCCCCCCTTCTCGCCACCAAGCTGGGCGAGTGGGGGGGGGCGAGCCGCCCCTCCCCCCTTCTCGCCTCCTCAATGAGCAGGGCGAGCGGGAGGTCTCCGCCTCCACCGCTGGTCCTCTTTGCCTCCACCTCCCTTCCTGCATGGGTAGACGTTACCATGATGCTCCAATGAGCCTTTGGGAGTATACTCGGCGAATAGCGGGGTTGCACAACGCTGGGCCTTACTCGATGGATATGGGGGTTGTACACAATCCCCGCTCTTTGCGAGGTTGGCACAACCTCGGAAAGAAAAGTCCAAGCCCAAATATCCATCGAGGGGGGCGGAACCTCCCCCCCGAGGCATATTCGGCCCACCCAGCTAGTGAGAGCCTGGAGTGAGGAGGACATCTCGATGGCAAGCTCTTCTTCCCGAGGATCATTCGACCCACCCAGCTAGTGAGAGCCTGGAGTGAGGAGGACATCTCGGTGTTGAACTTACCCATCCGAGGATCATTCGACCCACCCAGCTAGTGAGAGCCTGGAGTGAGGAGGACATCTCGATGGTAAGCCCTTCCTTCCGAGGATCATTCGACCCACCCAGCTAGTGAGAGCCTGGAGTGAGGAGGACATCTCGGCGTTGAACTTACCCATCCGAGGATCATTCGACCCACCCAGCTAGTGAGAGCCTGGAGTGAGGAGGACATCTCGATGGTGAACTTACCCATCCGAGGATCATTCGACCCACCCAGCTAGTGAGAGCCTGGAGTGAGGAGGACATCTCGATGGTAAGCCCTTCCTTCCGAGGATCATTCGACCCACCCAGCTAGTGAGAGCCTGGAGTGAGGAGGACATCTCGGTGTTGAACTTACCCATCCGAGGATCATTCGACCCACCCAGCTAGTGAGAGCCTGGAGTGAGGAGGACATCTCGATGGTAAGCCCTTCCTTCCGAGGATCATTCGACCCACCCAGCTAGTGAGAGCCTGGAGTGAGGAGGACATCTCGGTGTTGAACTTACCCATCCGAGGATCATTCGACCCACCCAGCTAGTGAGAGCCTGGAGTGAGGAGGACATCTCGATGGTAAGCCCTTCCTTCCGAGGATCATTCGACACACCCAGCTAGTGAGAGCCTGGAGTGAGGAGGACATCTCGGCGTTGAACTTACCCATCCGAGGATCATTCGACCCACCCAGCTAGTGAGAGCCTGGAGTGAGGAGGACATCTCGATGGTGAACTTACCCATCCGAGGATCATTCGACCCACCCAGCTAGTGAGAGCCTGGAGTGAGGAGGACTATCTCGATGGTAAGCCCTTCCTTCCGAGGATCATTCGACCCACCCAGCTAGTGAGAGCCTGGAGTGAGGAGGACATCTCGGTGTTGAACTTACCCATCCAAGGATCATTCGACCCACCCAGCTAGTGAGAGCCTGGAGTGAGGAGGACATCTCGATGGTAAGCCCTTCCTTCCGAGGATCATTCGACCCACCCAGCTAGTGAGAGCCTGGAGTGAGGAGGACATCTCGGTGTTGAACTTACCCATCCGAGGATCATTCGACCCACCCAGCTAGTGAGAGCCTGGAGTGAGGAGGACATCTCGATGGTAAGCCCTTCTTCCCGAGGATCATTCGACCCACCCAGCTAGTGAGAGCCTGGAGTGAGGAGGACATCTCGGTGTTGAACTTACCCATCCGAGGATCATTCGACCCACCCAGCTAGTGAGAGCCTGGAGTGAGGAGGACATCTCGATGGTAAGCCCTTCCTTCCGAGGATCATTCGACCCACCCAGCTAGTGAGAGCCTGGAGTGAGGAGGACATCTCGGTGTTGAACTTACCCATCCGAGGATCATTCGACCCACCCAGCTAGTGAGAGCCTGGAGTGAGGAGGACATCTCGATGGTAAGCCCTTCTTCCCGAGGATCATTCGACCCACCCAGCTAGTGAGAGCCTGGAGTGAGGAGGACATCTCGGTGTTGAACTTACCCATCCGAGGATCATTCGACCCACCCAGCTAGTGAGAGCCTGGAGTGAGGAGGACATCTCGATGGTAAGCCCTTCTTCCCGAGGATCATTCGACCCACCCAGCTAGTGAGAGCCTGGAGTGAGGAGGGCATCTCGGCGTTGAACTTACTAATTATATAAGCAAAATAACTTCATCCATCTAATGGGGGGATTTCCCTTGTCAAAAACCTCCTGGCCCAACCAGTGAGGGGTAGAGCTTGTTACAAAGGAAAACCACAAAAAACAAAAATAAAAAAACAAACACATCATGCCCCCCCATGGCACTCGCCTCTCAGGCTGCTTGCGCGAGATGATCATTCCTCTTCTTCTCCTACCACTCCCATCCTGCTCATGCTCTCCATGATCTTCTCCATCTCCTCCGCCCCTGCTTGCCAAGAGATGTTGTTGACGGCTGTGACGTAACAGTGCCTCGCCATCCTGGGGTCTCCGCGGATCCTGACTTGGATTCCTCCAGCGTTGAGCTTGAGGCATTGGTGGAAGGATGATGGTACGCATCGGAAGGCGCTGATGAGGGGTCTTCCGAAGATGGCATTGTAACGTCTAGGAGCGTCAACTATGACGAACCGACAGTTTCCTGAGCCTCCCCCCATCGTCACTTGGAGTCCAACTCCACCCTCCACCTCTTTCCTTTCTCCAGAGAATCCGAACAAGGGCCCATCTGAGGCCAGCACCCTCCTTGACTCCACCTTCAGCTCGTCAAAAGCCTTTTTGAAAATGACGTTGACAGAGCTCCCGTTGTCAACGAGGATCCGAGAGACAGTGTAACCTTCGATGGCTGTCTGAATGACTAGCGCATCACAGAATGGATCCTCGTGATCTGGCATGTCCCTGCTTGAGAAAGTGATTTTCTCCTCGGGAGGTGGGTCCTGTGACGTTGAAGCGATGCTGCGTCGATATACGGCGTGGAGGCTTGCCTTACGGGTGGCCTCGATCCCTACCCCCCCGTGGATCACCGCGACCCGTCCTTTGGCTCCTATGTCAGTTCGGTCCTCGCAGATGTCGTCGTCCACTACTGCTCCAGGTGGAACTTCTTCAATCCGCACCGGCGGCTGCTGTTGTGCCTGACCTCTCGCCTCTCTCACCTCCAAGAATTCTGGGCAGGTAGTTGTTGCATGCCCCTCTGCTTGGTGGTAGTCGCAGTACGGCACCACCCTTCCCCCCCTTCTCCTACGGGCTGGGATGTCTCTTGCTTCGACTCCTCCTCTTCGAATCGCCATAGCTTGAGCTGGTGGGGGCAGGAGCTGCCTAGGGGCCTGCCTCCAAGGAGGAGGGTTGGGCCTCCCTTGGCCTCCGTAGAAGTTTCCCCCTCCTTGGGCGAGACCCCTCCCTTGCTCCTGACCCCCCTGGGGTCCCTGGTACCCTTGACCCCTCTGCTCTTCCCTCCTCCTTCCTTCCTGCTGCCTGAGGCCACCTTGCTCTCTTGGCTCGACCTCCACCAGCTTTGCCAACTTCTTTGCCAGCCCCGGGTTCGCCGCCTCAGTGGCTATCTCCTTTGCAGCTTTTTCCATCAGGTCCTCAAAGGACAGGGGAGGCTTCCTAGTTAGGCGCATTTTGAAGAGGCTCTCTCGTAGCCCCACGGTGAAAGCCATCTGGAGGGCATACCCTGGCACCTCCTGGATGTTCTGGATCTCCTCCTGGAATCTGTCCATGTACTGGGCCAACGTCTCCTCGTGCCTCTGCTTGACCAGGAAAATGGACTCAGCATTCTTCTTCCTCTTCTTGGATGTGGAGAAGCGTAGCTGGAAGCTTCGGCTCAAGTCATCAAAGCTGTAAATGGAGCCAACCGGGAGCTGGTGGAACCAGTCCCTAGCTTTGTCTCTCAGGGTGGTGGCGAAGAGACGACACTTGAACGCGTCCGTCATGGGCCTGATGGAGACGGTATCCTCGAACCACTGTAGGTGCTGGACGGGATCATCCTTCCCGGTATAGAAAGTCATGTTGGGCTCCTTGAAGCCTTCCGGGATGGGAGCCGAGATGATCAGCTCGCTAAAGGGTGACCCCCCACTCGCCGGCTTCGCGAGCTCCGCTCGCGCGACTCCTGCTCTGAGCGAGACCCCACTCGCCGGGCTGGGAAAAAGCACTCGCCCGGCGAGGTCTCGCTCGCCACTCTCAGTCACTGGCTCCTTGCCTGGCCGACCCCCTGGGGCAACCTCTCCTGACCCCCCCTGGGCGAGCACTCCTTGCGACCCAGAAGGCGGTGTCTGGGGGGAGGGAGCCGAGCAGTCGCCTCCCCTGGAGATGCCTTGGAGTAGCTCCATGATTCCCTTGATGGCCGTCATGAACTCTCCCCTTCCTACCACCTCACTTGGGATGTGAGACCCCTCATCGTCTCCTCCTCCGGGGTCTCCTGTCATGAGATTTGGCTCAAGGACTTCTGTGTTGACCACTCTCCACGCTCACCGCACCAAAATGTTGAAACCGAAATCTTGAGGACAAGACTTGGTCTCTGTGGAGTTCGGGGTCCCTAAGAAGGGGTGGTCTCACACCTACTTCCCTCGAGCCAACTCTCTAGGCAAGAGCACTTAGATTTGGAAACGGACCAAGGGCTTAGTGGGGAGGTCCCGCCACATACCCGGAAGTCCCCTTGGAACTTCCCCTCCCAAGCCACTACTAAGCTTGGGCACCACTGGAGCCTCTCCTCACCTCTCTAGAGAGACTTGCTGAGGAGGGAGAGAGAGGAGAGAGCTAGCTAAGAATGAGATCCCCTCAAATGGTGCCCCCTTGGTCCTATTTATAGGTTTTTCGGATCTGGACTGCGAATAGCCAAATCCCGCTGTTCTGAAGCGCTAAACGCAGACCACCGGACTGCGAATAGCCAAAACTGGACTGCGAATAGCCAAAATTGGACTGCGAAGGGGCCTCCCCTGGGCGAGAGGGGTACCTCGCGGGGCTCGGCGAGCCCCCTTGCTGGGCGAGGGCGAGAGGGGGGGGGGGGGGGGGGCACCCGCCCCTCCTCCTCTCGCCTCCAAGCCGGGCGAGTGGGGGGGGCGAGCCGCCCCTCCCCCCTTCTCGCCACCAAGCTGGGCGAGTGGGGGGGGGGGGGGGGGGGGGGGCGAGCCGCCCCTCCCCCCTTCTCGCCACCAAGCTGGGCGAGTGGGGGGGGGGGGGCGAGCCGCCCCTCCCCCCTTCTCGCCACCAAGCTGGGCGAGTGGGGGGGGGGGGGGGCGAGCCGCCCCTCCCCCCTCCTCGCCACCAAGCTGGGCGAGTGGGGGGGCGAGCCGCCCCTCCCCCCTTCTCGCCACCAAGCTGGGCGAGTGGGGGGGCGAGCCGCCCCTCCCCCCTTCTCGCCACCAAGCTGGGCGAGTGGGGGGGGCGAGCCGCCCCTCCCCCCTTCTCGCCTCCTCAATGAGCAGGGCGAGCGGGAGGTCTCCGCCTCCACCGCTGGTCCTCTTTGCCTCCACCTCCCTTCCTGCATGGGTAGACGTTACCATGATGCTCCAATGAGCCTTTGGGAGTATACTCGGCGAATAGCGGGGTTGCACAACGCTGGGCCTTACTCGATGGATATGGGGGTTGTACAACATGTATATTCAGTGGAGTTGAAAACGACCCGCAAAAGATCCTAGCATTTTCATTTTCCCTACATAATAAAGCCAAAAGCTGGTACTGGGATTTCCGGAAAAGAGAGGCGACCTCATGGAAGCAGCTCGAGGGGAGATTTTTGCATGAGTTTCAACACCGTACTCGAGTGTTGGACAAGTACAGGGAACTCATAACCTTCGGTCAGGGAAAGGAGGAGACGCTAGTTGATGCTTGGGAGCGTTTTCAATCCCTGCATCGGGGATGCTACCGTGAAGATCTATCAGAAGTCTTTCTAATTCAGATTTTCTATTTCGGCGTGTTGGACAAATTCCGTCTGTTATTCGATGTGGCAGCCGGAGGGGCCCTGTTTAATAAATCGGGGAAGGACGCGTGGGAAGTGGTCGTGAATATTGTTCACACCAACCAGCACTGGAGTCATGTCATTTTTTCCCCCAGTACTGCTGAAGTGAATGCAGTAACATTCCACGGAGCAGCGGGTCACGTGCCGTCAGGGCAAACGGAGCCGTTAGCAGCTTTGGTGGTCGGGATGCTGGATAAAATGAATGACCAATCTTCCGCAATTCAACAGCTTCACTCCACTATAGGGATTCTTACCAATGTTGTTTCTGGGCTTGCAAGTCAGCATCCGGAGTCTGTGAATACCATGCGATTGAGAAGCTGTAGAGGTGTTGACAATCCTCCTCGACAGGAACCACTTGTGAGGCCTACTGACAAGTGTAATTCAGACATGGACGAGAAGCAGACTCAGATTCATGTTGAGCCAGACCTCGTGAGCGAGGCACAACCCTCGGGAAGTGTTGTTCACCCCCCATTCCCCCACAGGTTGCGAAACGAGAAATCCGAGAAGCAGTTCCGCAAATTCCTGGAAATAATGAAAGGAGTGCAAGTGAGCATCCCTCTGATTGAAGCCATTTCTCAAATGCCGGGCTACTCCAAGTTCTTGAAAGACTTGATTTCGAAGCGGAGACTGTTGGAGGATCTCAAGACTATCGACCTCACTGAGGAGTGCTCCGCCATCATCTCCAATATGCCCACAAAGTGCAAAGATCCGGGCAGCTTCACTATTCCGTGCAGGATCGGTCATCACCGTTTCAGCCAGGCGCTCTGTGATTTGGGAGCATCAATCAACTTGATGCCGCTCTCTATCTTTCGTGAACTAGGTGCAGGTACCTTGAAGCCGACACGGGTAATGCTACAGCTAGTTGATCGGTCGATCAAAAAACCATCTGGAATTGTCGAGGACCTCACAATAGTAGTAAACGGCCTCGCATTTCCAGCCGATTTTGTCATCCTCGACATGAAGGTTGATACTATGGTGCCCATTATCTTGGGGCGGCCCTTTCTCGCTACAGCTCGTGCTATCATTAATGTGGAGCAGGGGGAGCTCACGCTCAGATTGGGGGAGGACGCTATATCCTTTAACGTCCACAACCCGTCGCAACTCTTCCAAATCACGGAATGCGAACCGACTGAGCTGCTTGAAGAATTCGATGACCAGATCGATGTGGATTTGGATGACTGCGAGATGTGTTGGCGGCGCGAGGACTTGGGCAATGACGGTGCTCATTCGAACCAGCCCGATAGTCCACATTCAATCGGAGGGCCATCCAGTGATTCTGCTGATCCAAACATTTATCCGGCCCTCAAACAACTACCGGATTCTCTAAAGTACGTTTTTCTTGGAGAAAATGCCACGCATCCAGTGATTATTTCCGCAGCTCTTTCCGCCGCCAACGAAACCGCATTAGTGGGTGTGCTGAGAAAGTACCATAAAGTCTTCGGACGCTCTCTTGCAGACATTAAGGGAATCAACCCCACGGTCTGCATGCATAAGATCCTTCTTGAAGATCAGTACAAACCCTCAGCACAGCCCCAAAGGCGTTTGAACCCAAAAATGCAAGAGGTAGTGAAGGCAGAAGTGATAAAGCTCTTAGACGCTGGCATCATTTACCCAATCAGCGACAGCAAATGGGTCAGCCCAGTTCAGGTGGTACCGAAAAAGGGAGGGATCACCGTTGTTGCCAATGAAAAGAATGAGTTGCTACCTGCCCGAATGATCACCGGATGGAGAGTCTGCATCGATTACCGCAAGCTAAATGATGCTACACGTAAGGACCACTTCCCACTCCCCTTCATTGATCAGATGTTAGAAAAGTTAGCGGGGCAGGACTACTACTGTTTCTTGGATGGGTACTCAGGTTACAATAAAATCTTAATAGACCCGTCTGATCAAGACAAAACAACATTTACATGTCCCTCAGGTACCTTTGCATTTAAAAGAATGCCATTCGGACTGTGTAATGCCCCCGCAACCTTCCAACGCTGTATGCTCGCTATTTTCGCTGACATGGTGGGAGACTTCCTCGAAGTTTTCATGGATGACTTTACTCTCTTTGGCAGCAGCTTCGATTCTTGCCTCGCGAATTTGGCCAAGACTTTGAAGCGGTGTGAGGACACCAATCTTGTCTTGAACTGGGAGAAATGTCATTTTATGGTGCGCGAAGGAATTGTGTTGGGGCATAAGGTTTCCTGCCAAGGGCTCGAGGTGGATCAAGCGAAGGTAAGTGTTATTAGAAACCTCCCTCCGCCTACGTCAGTGAAAGGTATCCGAAGTTTTCTTGGTCATGTGGGATTTTATCGAAGGTTTATTAAGGACTTTTCATCCATTTCGAAGCCTTTATCTCGCTTACTCGTTAAGGATGTCCCCTTCCACTTCGACGATGCATGCAGGCCTTTGAAACTTTACGGGGACAACTCATCTCGGCTCCAATTTTGGTGGTACCCGACTGGAATTTACCCTTTATTATCATGTGTGACGCAAGTGATGTGGCCGTAGGTGCTGTACTCGGTCAAAAGAAAGATAAGACTTTTCACACCATTGCGTATGCCAGTAGAACTCTCAACAGCGCGCAAGCAAACTATACCACCACGGAGAAAGAAATGCTTGCCGTGGTCTTCGCCTTTGAAAAATTTCACTCATACTTGGTACTTTCCGAAGTAATCGTGTACACGGACCACGCTGCACTCAGGTATCTTTTCAGCAAAAAAGAATCCAAATCGCGTCTGATTCGTTGGATTTTACTTTTGCAGGAATACAATTTTGAAATCAAAGACAAGAAAGGGGTGGAGAACGTGATAGCTGATCATCTTTCGCGGTTGGAGTACGATATGACGGCCGACATCCCCAACAGCTTTGTGGAGGAAACGAACGATTATTTCCCGGATGAAAAGTTATTCGCAATCACTACGCCTCATCCAACAGCCCCATGGTACGCTGATATTGCTAACTACTTGGCTTGTAAAACCCTTTCTCTGAATCTGTCCCCTCAGCAAAGACGGAAGCTTGCCTCTGATTCAAAATACTATTTTTGGGAAGACCCGCTCTTATTCCATACGTGCAGTGATAGAATTATCAGACGCTGCGTTCCTGAAGCCGAGTTTCAGTCTATACTGCAGCACTGCCATGACAGAGAAGCTGGCGGGCACTTCGGGGCCGTTCGAACAGCGCGAAAAATCTTGCAATGCGGATTATTTTGGCCAACCCTCTTCAGGGACGCCCATGCTTATGTCACCAAGTGTGACGAATGCCAAAGGACCGGAAATATCTCCCGGCGTAACGAGATGCCCCTCAATAACATGCTGGTCTGCGAACCATTTGATGTCTGAGGGATAGACTTTATGGGTCCTTTCCCAATGTCTCATGGTAAGCATTATATCATTGTGGCAGTTGATTATGTCTCAAAATGGGTGGAGGCCGAGGCGGTTGCCACGAATGATGCCAGCACGGTGCTACATTTTATCCACAAGAATATCTTCTCCAGGTTTGGGACGCCGAGAACTATTATCAGCGACGACGGTAGTCATTTTTGTAATAAGCAGTTTGTGCAGCTCATGAAAAAGTTTGGGGTCCATCATAAAATTTCCTTAGCGTACCACCCCCAAACATGTGGACAAGTAGAAGTATCCAACCGCGAGCTCAAGCGAATAATCGAGAAATCAATACATTCAAATAGGAAGGAGTGGTCTAAAAAGGTCGACGACGCATTATGGGCTTACCGGACCGCTTTCAAAACACCTATCGGCATGACTCCGTTTCAATTAGTCTATGGCAAGGCATGCCACCTTCCTGTGGAGCTGGAGCATAAAGCATTATGGGCAACCAAACTGTTGAACATGGACATTGAAGCCGCGGCCAAGGTGCGTCGTTCACAACTCAACGAATTGGAAGAGCTCCGGCATTTCGCTTATGAAAACGCTCGCATCTACAAAGAGAAAACAAAAAAATGGCATGATCGACACATCATCCCTAAGGAGTTCAAAATTGGGGACCAAGTGCTGCTTTACAACTCCCGTCTCCGCCTCTTTCCAGGGAAGTTAAAATCGAGGTGGAGCGGTCCTTTCTCAGTGACCGACGTCACTCCCTTTGGTGCCATCGAAATATCAGGGGATAAGGGAGACAAATTTAAGGTCAATGGGCATCGACTGAAGTTATACGATGGCACAATTATAAACAAGGAGTGTCAGTTGGTGACATTGGGAGACGAGCACCATAAAAGTGCTTACAGCTGATGTTCTGTATTTCTCTTATTTTGTGAAACTTTCTCTTATGCACTCTTATTTAATTTCTGCACTCTTTAAACATTTATAATACAGGTATTTGGTCCAGCTTAAGGACATAAAATAAAAGCGCTGCTGGGAGACAACCCAGATTTGCTGTTTTTGTTTTTCTAACCTGTTTCAATTCAGTTTTTATCTATTTTTGCTGCTTTTAGTTGTACCGTTTGCAGGTGTGCTTTGTACTTCGTGTGGCGGATGCTGCGGACTGCTCTTTATCTTAATCATCAATCGTCTGGTATGCTCAATTCTGAGCATTGGGTAACACTTCTTCCCCCCTCAGCTTCCAATTTCTGTGATGTAATGTTTAGACTAAGTCTGGGGGAGAGTATGTTGTCATCCACTGTGCACGAGTTGCACTGCATACTAGAAGTTTGTTTATTATTTATCTTTATCATCATCATTGTTTTCATTCTTCTTGCACCACTTCACCCACATGAGTGCGCGCTTTCCTATTTGTGTTGTTTCCAGATAAACTATTTTGGTTAGGAATGTGAATTGGGGTGTTAGCTTAGGAATTACTATTTGGAGTGCGATGTTGACTCGAGCAGTGTTCTAATCGCACCCGCATGCTGCAGTAGAATTGAGTAAAACTAGATTATTTCTATGCGTTTAATTTATGATTAGTATTTTTTTTTTGCGTAGTTTTAGATTTGTTATACTCAAATGGTGAATGTGAACGAAATTGGTGATAACCCGGTGTTGTGTGTTCACGAGCACTAGTTGTGTGTTGCTCGAGTCGGGAGGAAGGTTTACCTTTCTCGTGGGCTAAGAACTTGCCCCAAGCGACTCTTGAAGCATGGGTGTAAGCGATTCTTTGAGTTAAATATGATATAGGCCACCTTTTGGCTAGTTTGAGCCTTAGCTTTCCGTGTCCTATTCGCTCACCTTTGCAAGCCAACATTTGTGCCTACCACTTCCTTGTTACAGCTCCTCCTCCATTCACCAAGGCCTGAAGCTTTGCCCACTTTCGCAACCAAATAGATGTTTATCTGCACTCATGTTCTTGATTTGGTGTGATTTTTGGAATCTTTGTGATGTGATGAAGAAAAACACATTTTATTTTGCTGAATTTGCACCAACCGGAGGATAAGTGAAAGAAGAAAAGTATGTTGTTAAAAGAAAAAAATCTGAAAAAGAAATATGTCGTAAAGAAATCCTTCCGAACTAAATAGAAAATCTGTTGGTAATTGTGAAGTAGGCCGTGTGCACACCTAGTTTTCATGATAAGTCTGGGGGTGTGTCACACGAGCATTATTTTTGGTTTTGTGTGGTGCAGCGTTCCGTTAGCTCACTTGGGTTGCGTAGCCATCGTGTTTAAATTTGAATATCATACCGCAACCTAAGCCCCAATATAATCCTAAAAGCCCTATTGATTTGACTTGTGAGTTTGCTAACGTCGTGGAGAGAGTGTGACCGGGCGAGCGTATGGTTCACGACGTTGATGGATTTCAGCGGAGTTATCCCTAAACCCCGACCTTGTGCAACACCCGCCTTAGTGTCTTGTTACTTTCACACCGGGCATGATCGTTCGAATTCTTCATAATTCACCAACTGAGTATAACTAAATCTCTACTTACGCTCTAATACTTTCGTAAATTAGTTAGCATAGTTAGAATCTCTTTTTACTAAATTTCTATTTGCATGTTTTTGTTACTTCGCATTGTACTCCTTTGTGTAATTTTCTTTGTTAACTACCATTTTCACACTCCGCCGAATTCGTTTGCTCGGGACGCGCAAACAGGTCAGTCTGGGGGTGTGATGAGTCCCAATTATATACACATTTATGGACTCATCTGGGCCGATTTTCTAGTCTTTGCACTTCACTTTAGACATGTTTTCATTCCTATTTAATATTCCATGCTAAGTGCATTTCTAGACCCGTTTTGGTGTTATTTCTTGTTCATCTTCGTTACTAGTTTTCATGCAGTGTTAAGTGCCACCTTCAGTGGCTAGACTGGTGTTGTATGCTGGAACAGGAGTCGTGCAGGTGTTCCCGGTACAATTCCGTACAGGAACATTGCGCACGATCACTGGCTCTATCGCGCACGACCACTGGTCGTGCGACACTGATCGTGCGCACTTAACGCCCATTTTATGAGTTCTGTTTTGCTTATCGCACGACCACTTACAATAGTGCGCACGACCACTGGTCGTGCGCGACTGGTCGTGCGAACATGTATTTTATAAATTGCTTTCATTTCAGGCTCCGCCCAGGCAGCGCGCACGATCGCAGAACTCCAGTGCGCACGACCACTGGTCGTGCGCCAATGACCGTGCGCAGTATTCATTCCAGCGCCTATATATATGCCTGTTCCGCTTTTAGGGCAGGATCGAGCCGCCGGGAGCGCGAGTGGCAGTCCGTACGCCGGCGATTTCCATTCCTGGACACCTCCACTTCATCTCCTACGCAAGGGGAAGTCCTCTCCAACCATTCCAAGCATTTCTCCATTGTCCGGGAGCATTCTCCACCATCCGCAAGCCCTCAAGCAGCTGTTTTTCCACTCCAGTCCGGTGAGAAGAAGAGGAATCCTGAGGTAGAAGACGACGGAACCACGTAGAGAGATCGTGACAGTTTCTCTACACCGGAAGCACAGTCCGCCCGAGCCCGGAGGTAGCTTGACAAACTACCATTCCGGCCGTGAACGGCCGCTAGTCTTCATCCATTGGTTATCTTTTTCCTCTCTCCTTCGTTGTAATCTTTGAATCTTTTAAACTTGAATATCATGATGTTTGGTTTAAATGAAATGAATGTTTCTTCTCTTTTCATCATTACTTGCTTGTGAATCGCTTCGCCTCCACTCATCCACTCACTCACTCACGCACTCAAAGTGTTCGATCCGCGTTAGCAAGAGCTAACGGCGTTTGTGAAGAGGTGTTTGCGACCCTCGCCTTCCCGCACTAGAGCACGCTCCATCCGCCTCACGAAGCACGGCATCGCAGCCGTTGCATCCATCTAGCCTTGCGAAGCGGTGCTTTCGACCCGCATTTCCTTCATTGTTGTTAAGAGTAGGAAAACCCAACCAAAACCCCTTTTTGTGTGTTTGTTTACGCTTGTGTAACAATAGTCACACAACACGATTCGTTTACCCAACCTGCATTCCTCAAGAGACCGACACTCGGGGATCCTATTCCCAAACTTTATTACTTGCGCGACCGGTGCACTTGCCGAAATATCGCATCACCCACTTTTGTTGTGCCCTCCTCCGTCACGCTCGCCGCAGTTCACAGAGTACGGTGCACGGGGTACGAAGTACGGTGCTATGAGACCGGGGCACAAGGCACCACACTCGCCTCAGTCACACTCTCCTTCGTTAACCCTCCTTCATTTTGAAATTATTTTTTAATGTTTAATGTTTATGATTTATAAGGAGCAAGGAGGAAGGAGCAAGGAGCAAGGAGGTACACATTTTGAGGGCTTCTGTGGATGGAGGAGGGATGACGGTGGAGAGGGGACGACAACGGAGGGGGGTGAGCGCACGGGGAACATGACACTGCGGAGGGGGGATAACGGAGGGGGGTAAGGGAATGACAGATATCATGCGCTCCTCTATCGTTCCCTCCTCTATTGTGCCCACTTTTGTTGTGCCCTTCTCCGTCACGCTCGCCGCAGTTCACAGAGTACGGTGCACGGGGTACGAAGTACGGTGCAAGGAGACCGGGGCACAAGGCACCGCACTCGCCTCAGTCACACTCTCCTTCGTTATCCCTCCTTCATTTTGAAATTATTTTTTAATGTTTAATGTTTATGATTTATAAGGAGCAAGGAGCAAGGAGGTACACATTTTGAGGGCTTCTGTGGATGGAGGAGGGATGACGGTGGAGAGGGGACGACAACGGAGGGGGGTGAGCGCACGGGGAACATGACACTGCGGAGGGGGGATGACGGAGGGGGGTAAGGGAATGACAGATATCATGGGCTCCTCTGTCGTTCCCTCCTCTATTGCGCCCTCTTTTGTTGTGCCCTCCTCCGTCACGCTCGCCGCAGTTCACAGAGTACGGTGCACGGGGTACGAAGTACGGTGCTAGGAGACCGGGGCACAAGGCACCGCACTCGCCTCAGTCACACTCTCCTTCGTTATCCCTCCTTCATTTTGAAATTATTTTTTAATGTTTAATGTTTATGATTTATAAGGAGCAAGGAACAAGGAGCAAGGAGGTACACATTTTGAGGGCTTCTGTGGATGGAGGAGGGATGGCGGTGGAGAGGGGACGACAACGGAGGGGGGTGAGCGCACGGGGAACTTGACACTGCGGAGGGGGATGACGGAGGGGGGTAAGGGAATGACAGATATCATGCGCTCCTCTGTCGTTCCCTCCTCTATTGTGCCCACTTTTGTTGTGCCCTCCTCCGTCATGCTCGCCGCAGTTCACAGAGTACGGTGCACGGGGTACGAAGTACGGTGCTAGGAGACCGGGGCACAAGGCACCGCACTCGCCTCAGTCACACTCTCCTTTGTTATCCCTCCTTCATTTTGAAATTATTTTTTAATGTTTAATGTTTATGATTTATAAGGAGCAAGGAGGTACACATTTTGAGGGCTTCTGTGGATGGAGGAGGGATGACGGTGGAGAGGGGACGACAACGGAGGGGGGTGAGCGCACCTGGGAACATGACACTGCGGAGGGGGGATGACGGAGGGGGGTAAGGGAATGACAGATATCATGCGCTCCTCTGTCGTTCCCTCCTCTATTGTGCCCACTTTTGTTGTGCCCTCCTCCGTCACGCTCGCCGCAGTTCACAGAGTACGGTGCACGGGGTATGAAGTACGGTGCTAGGAGACCGGGGCACAAGGCACCGCACTCGCCTCAGTCACACTCTCCTTCGTTATCCCTCCTTCATTTTGAAATTATTTTTTAATGTTTAATGTTTATGATTTATAAGGAGAAAGGAGCAATGAGCAATGAGCAAGGAGCAAGGAGCAATGAGCAAGGAGCAAGGAGCAAGGAGCAAGGAGCAAGTAGCAAGGAGGTACACATTTTGAGGGCTTCTGCGGATGGAGGAGGGATGACGGTGGAGAGGGGACGACAACGGAGGGGGGTGAGCGCACGGGGAACATGACACTGCGGAGGGGGGATGACGGAGGGGGGTAAGGGAATGACAGATAGCATGCGCTCCTCTGTCGTTCCCTCCTCTATTGTGCCCACTTTTGTTGTGCCCTCCTCCGTCACGCTCACCGCAGTTCACAGATTACGGTGCACGGGGTACGAAGTACGGTGCTAGGAGACCGGGGCACAAGGCACCGCACTTGCCTCAGTCACACTCTCCTTCGTTATCCCTCCTTCATTTTGAAATTATTTTTTAATGTTTAATGTTTATGATTTATAAGTAGCAAGGAGCAAGGAGGTACACATTTTGAGGGCTTCTGTGGATGGAGGAGGGATAACGGTGGAGAGGGGACGACAACGGAGGAGGGTGAGCGCACGGGGAACATGACACTGCGGAGGGGGGATGACGGAGGGGGGTAAGGGAATGACAGATATCATGGGGTCCTATGTCGTTCCTTCCTCTATTGGGCCCACTTTTATTATGCCCTCCTCCGTCACGCTCGCCGCAGTTCACAGAGTACGGTGCACGGGGTACGAAGTACGGTGCTAGGAGACTGGGGCACAAGGCACCGCACTCGCCTCAGTCACACTCTCCTTCGTTATCCCTCCTTCATTTTGAAATTATTTTTTAATGTTTAATGTTTATGATTTATAAGGAGCAAGGAGCAAGGAGGTACACATTTTGAGGGCTTCTGTGGATGGAGGAGGGATGACGGTGGAGAGGGGACGACAATGGAGGGGGGTGAGCGCACGGGGAACATGACACTGCGGAGGGGGGATGACGGAGGGGGGTAAGGGAATGACAGATATCATGCGCTCCTCTGTCGTTCCCTCCTCTATTGTGCCCAATTTATTTGTGCCCTCCTCCGTCACGCTCGCCGCAGTTCACAGAGTACGGTGCACGTGTAAGACCCCCCCTCCCAAATCGACGGTCCGACCGGGGGATCTTATCGCACACCACCCTTTAGCACGACGCCGAAGCGACCCCGAAGGGTGAAGGCACTAGCTTCTCCAACCCTTTTTCCTTGATCACTCCGATGTCACGCCTAGGGGTGGTGTTAAGCGAAAGTCACTACACACCAACAGAGTAAGGAAGCAGTATTTTAGCGAAAGACATTATTAAAGGGTGCGCTTTGTAACCCTTAGCGGAAGACATGGTTTATAGCGGAAGATTAATTATCACAGAAACCATAATTTCATAACTTGTATGAATAATATCGATTTCGCCGCCACATTAAATCCTATCCATCAAGGCTTTATTGCCGTTATATATATATACCCTGAGATAGGGCACAATAAAAGGAGATGCGGCTTAACAAACTTATACCTGACGTAGTTCGCTCCATAGCTTCATCCACACATGGGTGCTGTCCCTCATCTGCACCTGTCACTTGTGCTAAAGACAAGTTATTAGAACCACGAAGAGAATCCAACCCTTACTATCAAACAAACATAATATAACATTTATAAGGGAGGGGATATCTGGACTCGTATTGGGCCGAGGCGGTCTTCCCACGACCACCGCCTACGTACTCCGTATCATCCTGCATACGGCCTCAGACCCACGTAGTTCTATTAGTTTCGCACGGGTTGCCCTCCCAGACCGTCCATCGTGCGGGTTGCCTTAGAGTAAAACTCATAGGCCATCCGATTTTATCCCTTGTCACATTCCCGAAGGCAGCATTTCATTCCCGTAGGAATTATATCTCGAAGGCAACATTTCATTCCCGTAGGAATTATTTCTCGAAGGCAACATTTCATTCCCGTAGGAATTATTTTTCGAAGGCAACATGTGTATTCCCGTAGGAATTATTTCTCGAAGGCAACATTTCATTCCCGTAGGAATTATTTCTCGAAGGCAACATTTCATTCCCGTAGGAATTATTTCTCGAAGGCAACATTTCATTCCCGTAGGAATTTATTTCTCGAAGGCAACATTTCATTCCCGTAGGAATTTATTTCTCGAAGGCAACATTTCATTCCCGTAGGAATTATTTCTCGAAGGCAACATTTCATTCCCGTGGGAATTATTTCTCGAAGGCAACATGTGTATTCCCGTAGGAATTATTTTTCGAAGGCAACATGTGTATTCCCGTAGGAATTATTTTTCGAAGGCTACTATTTTCATAAGAGAAGAAAAGAGGCGTCCTTTAAGATTAGCAATATATCCACCCGCAACCTGTAGGAGGAGAGAAGACGAACTCTATATAAGCTTAGCATATCTTTATCCGAGAAGGTACCACTATTTTAACCCGGCTGGCAATTAAATCGAGCCATCCTCATAGGCTCCCGTCAACCATTTGGATGCTTGGTGATCAAACCCAAGTTATCTATATAACACTTCCATTGGTATTGGTACCACAAAAGAAGAGGGAGTATTTCCACCTTTATTCAACATCAGAATTCGTGAAGAGGTAGAGAGAGAAGAAATGTTAGAGACTAGGGGAAGGAGGTAGTAACAGCAAAGCCCATCTACCAAAAGTGTACCAACAACCCTCAATTCACAAGGAGGGCCCCAACATTAATTGATAGTAGCAGCAACGGGTTTTTATGACAGCAGCCCCCAAAAATCAGCTCACAAGGCAGCCCCCTACTAACCCAACAGGAAAGTAAAGCAGCCCCCATTAACAGCTCCCAAGGCAGCCCCCAATTCAACAAGGAAAGGAGCAACCCAAAGCAACAAACCTGCAGCCCAACTCAACAAGGAGCAGCCCCAAATCAACAAGGAGCAGCCCCCAAATCAACAAGGAACAAAAGCAGCCCCCATTTAATAAAAATACAGCAGCAGCCCCCATTAGACCAAGAGGAAACAAGAGAAGCCTCAAATCAACAAGGAGCAGCCCCCAAATCAACAAGGAAAGGAGCAGCCCCAAATCCACAAGGAAAGGAGCAGCCCCATTTCAACAAACCTGCAGTCCAACTCAACAAGGAGCAGCCCCCAAACCAACAAGGAAAGGAGCAGCCCCATTTCAACAAACCTGCAGTCCAACTCAACAAGGAGCAGCCCCCAAACCAACAAGGAAAGGAGCAGCCCCATTTCAACAAACCTGCAGTCCAACCCAACAAGGAGCAGCCCTAAAACCACAAGGGAAGGAGCAGCCCCAAAATAGCAAGGAAAGGAGCAGCCCCAAAATAGCAAGGAAAGGAGCAGCCCCAAATCCACAAGGAAAGGAGCAGCCCCAAAACAGATTATATAATAGGAAAGTAAAGAGCAGCCCCCATTTTTAACAAGAAGTATGTAAGCAGCCCCCATCAAAATGCATGAAAACAGCCCCCAATTTACAGGTAAATAAGGTAGAGCTCCCCCCCCCCCCCCCCCCCCCCCCCCCCAACAGAACTACATAGCAGCAGCCTCATTAAATGAGAAAGACAGCAGCAGCCCCGCTAGGTAAGAAAGCATAATAGCAGCAGCCCTACTGAAAGAGGAGGACAGCAGCAGTTCAATACTAGCAGCCCCCTCCAATTCAACATGAAAATAAGGTAGCCCAACCAAACAATGATATGAGGAGCAGCCCAATTTAGTCTAAGAAATGTATAAGCAGCCCCCATCTTATAAAGATAAGAAACAGCCCCCCATTAGCAAAGATAAGAAACAGCCCCCCCATTAGCAAAGATAAGAAACAGCCCCCCATTAGCAAGGATAAGAAACAGCCCCCCATTAGCAAAGATAAGAAACAGCCCCCCATTAGCAAAGATAAGAAACAGCCCCCCATTAGCAAAGATAAGAAACAGCCCCCCATTAGCAAAGATAAGAAACAGCCCCCATAATAACACTACAGCAGCAGCCCTTACTGGACAGAAAAAGGAAAGAAAACAAGAGCAGCCCCCTAGGTAAAAATAACAGCAAACCAGCCCCTTACAAAGGGTTATAACAGCATCCCCAACTAAAACAACAGCAGCAGCCCGACTAAAGCCAACAGCAGCAACCCCATAAGAGGAGAAAACAAACGGAAATAAGAGCAGCCCCGATTTAACAAAGACAGGAAGCAGCCCCCATATAACAGAGACAGGAAGCAGCCCCCAAATCAGCAAGTAAAAGAGGCAGCCCCAACCAAACAGCAAGCATAACAGCATGCAGACCATGGCAACAGGTGCAGCCCCCAGCAACTCAACTCAACAAGGAAAGGAGCAGCCCCATTTCAACAAACCTGCAGTCCAACTCAACAAGGAGCAGCCCCCAAACCAACAAGGGAAGGAGCAGCCCCAATTTGGCCATAGCTTTTATCCAGAACTAACCCACTCAACCCAGATGGCAAAAGAGAAATGAGTATAAGCCCAGATTTTTGAAGAAGAAATCGAGTTCATGCATCCGAAATTTAGCAAACACAACCAAGAATAAGCAAATCCAGAATTTTTGTTAGAACCTAGAGCATGATTCTCGATTTCTTATGCAAGAATCGAGCATATAAATCAAGGATAAAAGCCCAACTTACTACCACGAGATCGACCCGGAAGCTCGCCAATTTAGTCTAAATTGAAACCCAGACTTTTTGCAAACCAAAGAGGAGTGGTGAATCAGCTAAAGAGGAAGAAAGAAAAGGAGGAAAAGTAATTTCCTACACAAGCAACTCGCCACCAGCATGAATTTCCAAAAAAAATAATTTCAACACAGCCTGGACGAAAATCGGGAAGGCAACCTCATAGCAGCTATTAGTGCAAGTAAATGAACCCATCCAACATTTGCTAGCATAATAAAGCAATATTTGCCCCTCCCGAACCATAAATTCGCCAAGCACAGAAGAGTAAAAGAAAAGGGAGGGGGGAAGAAGAAGATGAAAAGGGTGAAGAGCTTCCTTGTCATACCTTGCCGTGAGCTCCCCTTGCCGTGAAACCCTCTGCCAGGACAGAGCTTCGGGGAGGGGAAGAGGAGGAGGAAGAGCGTGTGGTCCCCTGAACCTTGCCGTGAAAACCCTTGTATAGCCATGGTCGACCAACCGGATGGCTCCAGCGAGTTTCTTCTCCCGCCCCTGGTTTTTTCGTTACTGTTACCCGCTGGTTTCAGTTTCTCTGGCAGGTTTTTATTCTTCTTAGTTTTTTTTTTTTTTTTTTGGTATATATATAATATATATATAAGCATATATGCACATATTTATATAAGCATGTAATTATATACATATATATAATCACAACTCTCGAAGTAAGCACGGGAAAAATGCGCGGAGTGTGCATTTGAGTTCGTGTCAGCCATACAGAGCTGATGAAAGTATCCGAAGTTGATTCCGAGTCCGTTCGCATGATATTTTATAATGGCGGTGTTGTGGCGCTCGTCGTTACTCCAAATAGTGGTTTTCTTCAAACGACCTCGGATCGAAACGAAACGAGTTCCGTTGCACTCGTATCAACTATACGAGTCTAACGTAACTGACGGAAATCGATTCGGAGCACGTATGCTCCATATTCTAAAACTGCGTCGTCGTGACGCGCTGTGATACTCAAAACGGCCGCTTTCACCAAATGACCTCTGATTGGAACGAAACGAATTCTGTTGCACTCGTGTCAACTATACGAGTCTAACGTAACTGACGGAAGTCGATTCGGAGCACGCATGCTCCATATTCTAAAACTGCGTCGTCGTGACGCGCTGCGATACTCAAAACGGTCACTTTCACTAAATGAACTCCTCTATATGGTGAAGGTCGGGTCGTGATTGCCTGATGACCCGGCCTAGATTCCTCCAAGGGTTCAACTGAACCGGCTAGACCACTTTTTAAAGTCGGGATGTTACAGCACGGGGTACGAAGTACGATGCTAGGAGACCGGGGCACAAGGCACCGCACTCGCCTCAGTCACACTCTCCTTCGTTATCCCTCCTTCATTTTGAAATTATTTTTTAATGTTTAATGTTTATGATTTATAAGGAGCAAGGAGCAAGGAGGTACACATTTTGAGGGCTTCTGTGGATGGAGGAGGGATGACGGTGGAGAGGGGACGACAACGGAGGAGGGTGAGCGCACGGGGAACATGACACTGCGGAGGGGGGATGACGGAGGGGGGTAAGGGAATGACAGATATCTTGGGCTCCCCTGTTGTTCCCTCCTCTATTGTGCCCACTTTTGTTGTGCCCTCCTCCGTCATGCTCCCCGCAGTTCACAGAATACGGTGCACAGGGTACGAAGTACGGTGCTAGGAGACCGGGGCACAAGGCACCGCACTCGCCTCAGTCACACTCTCCTTCGTTATCCCTTCTTCATTTTGAAATTATTGTTTAATGTTTAATGTTTATGATTTATAAGGAGCAAGAAGCAAGGAGCAAGGAGCAAGGAGGTACACATTTTGAGGGCTTCTGTGGATGGAGGAGGGATGACGGTGGAGAGGGGACGACAACGGAGGGGGGTGAGCGCACGGGGAACATGACACTGCGGAGGGGGGATGACGGAGGGGGGTAAGGGAATGACAGATATCATGCGCTCCTCTGTCGTTCCCTCCTCTATTGTGCCCACTTTTGTTGTGCCCTCCTCCGTCACGCTCGCCGCAGTTCACAGAGTACGGTGCACGGGGTATGAAGTACGGTGCTAGGAGACCGGGGCACAAGGCACCGCACTCGCCTCAGTCACACTCTCCTTCGTTATCCCTCCTTCATTTTTAAATTATTGTAATGTTTAATGTTTAATTTTATGATTTAAAAAGGAGCAAGGGGCAAGGAGGTACACATTTTGAGGGCTTCTGTGGACGGAGGATGGATGACGGTGGAGAGGGGACGACAACGGAGGGGGGGTGAGCGCACGGGGAACATGACACTGCGGAGGGGGGATGACGGAGGGGGGTAGGGGAATGACAGATATCATGCGCTCATCTATCGTTCCCTCCTCTGTTGTGCCCACTTTAGTTGTGCCCTCCTCCGTCACGCTCGCCGCAATACACAGAGTTCGGTGCACGGTTACAAAGTACGGTGCTAGGAGACCGGGGCACAAGGCCCGCACTCGCCTCAGTCACACTCTCCTTCGTTATCACTCTTTCATTTTGAAATTATTGTTTAATTTTTAATGTTTATGATTTATAAGGAGCAAGGAGCAAGAAGGTACACATTTTGAGGGCTTCTATGGATGGAGGAGGGATGACGGTGGAGAGGGGACGACAACGGAGGGGGGTGAGCGCACGGGGAACATGACACTGCGGAGGGGGGATGATGGAGGGGGTAGGGGAATGACAGATATCATGCGCTCCTCTGTCGTTCCCTCCTCTATTGTGCCCACTTTTGTTGTGCCCACTTTTGTTGTTCTCTCCTCCGTCACGCTCGCCGCAGTACACAGAGTACGGTGCACGGGATACGAAGTACGGTGCTAGGAGACCGGGGCACAAGGCACCGCACTCGCCTCAGTCACACTATCCTTCGTTATCCCTCCATTTTGAAATTATTGTTTAATGTTTAATGTTTAATGTTTAATGTTTATGATTTATAAGGAGCAGAGAGCAGGGAGCAGGGAGCAGGGAGCACGGCAGGGAGCAGGGAGCACGGAGCACGGAGCAAGGAGCAAGGAGCACGGAGCACGGAGCAAGGAGCAAGGAGCAAGGAGGTACACATTTTGAGGGCTTCTGTGGACGGAGGAGGGATGACGGTGGAGATGGGACGACAACGGAGGGGGGGTGAGCGCTCGGGGAACATGACTCTGCGGAGGGGGGATGACGGAGGGGGGTAGGGGAATGACAGATATCATGCGCTTCTCTGTCGTTCCCTCCTCTGTTGTGCCCACTTTTATTGTGCCCTCCTCCGTCACGCTCGCCGCAGTTCACAGAGTACGGTGCACGGGGTACGATGTACGGTGCTAGGAGACTGGGGCACAAGGCACCGCACTCGCCTCAGTCACACTCTCCTTCGTTATCCCTCCTTCATTTTGAAATTATTGTTTAATGTTTAATGTTTATGATTTATAAGGAGCAAGGAGCAAGGAGCAAGGAGACAAGGAGCAAGGAGCAAGGAGCCAAGGAGCAAGGAGACAGGGAGCAAGGAGCAAGGAGGTACACATTTTTAGGGCTTCTCTGGACGGAGGAGGGATGAAGGTGGAGAGGGGACGACAACGGAGGGGGGGGGGGGGGTGAGCGCACGGGGAACATGACACTGCGGAGGGGGGATGACGGAGGGGGGTTGTAACACCCCAGTTTTCTGTTTTGCGAGCTAACGCCCGGCGGTAGTCCTACCGCCGGCGGTAGGGAGATCGACGAGCGCCGAGCGGGAAAGTTTTAGTCGAGATGTTAGCGCGGCGCGGTAGTGTAAGCGCGGCGAGGTAGAAGGAGCCTAGAAAGTGAAAAAAAAAACGAGCTATGTCGCTGGCGCGGGGCGGTAGCTCTACCGCCGCTTTCGAGTTTTATTTATATATAATTTTATATAAGAAAGTTAAATTTTAAAATAAGGTAGTTAAATTTTAAATATAAATAATTTTATATATATACGAAGCTTAAATATGTATATAAATATATATATATATTATATAATTAAAAACGCCATCAGTGGCCTTGGGAAAGCAAATGCATTTCCTCTTCCTTTAACCTTCATCTTCTCGGGCAAGTAAAAAAAAACTGAGTACAGGTTTTAGAAAGAGAGAGAGAGAGGAGTTCTAGTGAGAGAAGGAGGAGAAAAAGGCTTTGGGAGGGAATTTCTCCACCGTCGGCGGCCGGTTTTCTCGCCGGAGCAAAGAAAACGAAAGCTCTCGGCGAGGGCTTGCTTCCGAGGTACCTTTCGTCGGACAAGGAGAAGTTCCGGCGGCGCGTCGAGGCAAGTAGATCTCTCTTCCTAGCTTTTAATGGTGAATATCTACAGTTCTTGGATTTTTCCCCTTTCTAAGCTTAGTAGTACCTTAGCAGCTAGTCTTTGCTAGAAATTTTAGTTTTTTTTAAATATGATTAGGGGTCAGCAGTTGACAATCACTGAGCGATTCTTGTGGTCACTGGTCAACGATTTCCGATCGCTGGGCTGGATTCTTCAGACCTTCAAGAGTTGTGTGAGTCGGTCGCCGATCAATGGTCGGCTATCAGCGACGTTGATCGCTGAGCTTGGTTCTTTAGACTTGGATCTGTGAGCTTCCTGGTGGCAGTGAGACCGGAGTGGCGGCACCGGAGCGGCGGCACCGGAGGGAGAAGTGAGTTGGATGAAGAATGCAATCCGCCAAAGTGTAAATCGAAATGGAGAGTGAAAAAAAAATAAACAAAATTCCAAACTTAGCACCAGAGCAGCGATGGGTCTCGATGGAGAAGAAGGAAATCTTAATGCCATAATTACTACGACCTTTGTATTGTATTTCTTAGGCTCCGTTTGGCAAGGCGGTCGCAATTGTGAACGCGGTGGTTACGGACCGTCGTTCATGAACGAACGAACTCACCTAAAGAACTTCATTCACTTTTATGAGCTCTAAGGAAACTGGAGATCAAACCTGCAAAACAAATTTGCACAAAGAAATACATAAGAACTTATGCTAAGAAAATCTATATACATAATTTAAAACATTATGTATAATTTCCTTTCAGTAATAATGCAAAAATAGCACTAAGATCACAAAAAATGGAAAAAAGTAGATGTTACCTATTGCTTTCCGATGAAAGTAGCCATCTATATACCGGTCCTCAAGAGTTTTTCTACAAATTGATAGGCTTGCTTCCAAAGAAATAAATAAGAGGGAAAACATAATGAACATAATGAATGCATGCTTCAAAAAAAAATCTCAAATTGTTTTCATTCTCAAAAGAGTGCAAATAATAAATATAATCAACCGCAACTAATAAATATAATCTCAAATTGTTTACATTCTAAAATAATTTACAAATGGGAATAGCAAAAACAGACAAAGGAGATAGTGTCATTGGAAATAGTGTCATTTGCAAATAATCTATATTCAAAATGAGCGATTATTTTCGAAAGAATCCCGTAACTAATATCATGTTAGAATTGAATGAGCGATTATTTTACAAATAATCCCGTAACTAATATCATGTTAGAAATAACGGAACACTTAATTCAAAAAGTTAATAACCTAATGAAAATTGCGAACTTAATTAAGAAAAGTTAAATTACAAATGGGAATAGCACTGTCTTGGCTCCTAGTTCTCAAAGGGCTATTGAATGCAGGATGGGAGCCTTCTATGCTGGTTTCCCTGGTATTTTTCTAGAATTTCTTCTTCTTGGCTTTTCCAGGTTTTGGTCTTTCTCAGTTAAATCATAGCTTATAATGTATTTTTCCCCTTAACTAAACCAGAAATTGTTCCTATTAAAACTGTGAATCGACAATGCTCGTCTGGTCTTCAGGCTATTGCGGATGTTGTTTCTTCTATAAAAGCAGGATTCTATGACGTTGGTAAGATGGTTTTCTCTTTCTGACGTGGTTTATTGTATTTTTCTGTTGGAACTTAAGGTTTAGTTTTTTTTTAAATAAGGTATTGGTGCTGGTTTGGAGTCTATGACTGTGAACAAAATTGGTTGGGAAGGGCCTCCTAATCCAAAGGTTTACTAGCCCTCTCATTTAGTTCTGACTGTATACTATAATATCCTTTTTGTTTACTCAGCATTAGTCATCACTCATGAACATTTATTTAACTTGTTAAACGTCAAGGCCAAACATTTTCCAGAAGTCCAAGATTGTTACCTACCCATGGGTGTTACATCCGAAAATGTTGCAGAGCGCTATGGTATAACAAAGGAGGAGCAAGACCAGACTGCCGTGAGTGTCATGCATACATTTTCACAGATGTAGACAAATAGAAAATTGAATATACATATGCATAAATGGGCGCAAACATACTTTTGTTCTAGGGTACGTTTACCTCATTTATATTATGATACTCCATCTTGTTGATCAGGTCATATCTCATAAGCGTGCAGCTGCAGCAATTGCTTCAGGTAAATTCAAGGAAGAAATTGTGCCTGTGACAGTAAAGGTGAATATTTCATTTTATCATGCGTGTCTTTGCAACTTTGGTTTTAATAATGTTATTGATAAGAGTAAGATGAATAAAAAGGGCAGCCCGGTGCACAAAGGATCCCCCCACAACGAGGGTCCGGGGAAGGATCCCACAAGGGTGAAATGTTGGCAAACCTTACCCTGCATTTTTGCAAGAGTCTGCTTCTAGGACTCAAACCCGTGACGTCAAGGTCACACGGCAACACCTCAACCGGTACACCAAGGCTCCCCTTCTGATAGGAGTAAGACGAATGTAAGGAAAAAATCATTAGAAACAAGCAACACATGTAAAACCATGTGCTTCTAATAAATAATATCCTACTAGACGATGTTCAATGAGAGGTCTGCCTGCTGCTTTAACAAAAAACTAGATGCTTGGCATAAATGTTTGAATGGTAAACAACGTCAGTGTTCTAGAATCAAATAAAATGCTAAGAGGGCTTTACCATGTTTTTTTTGTCGATGAAATGCTTTGAGTGGTCATCTGTAGCATTAAAGCCAAGTTTATATTATATATGACAAGTTTATCAAATTTTCAAAGAGGCCACTATTTGTCTCCAATACCGATTTACTCCCACTCAAAATTGAAAACCTTCATGCCTGTTTGTTGCATGTAATAAAAGAGTACGTATTGGAAGAATCATGTTTTGATTTCAAACAACTAATTTTCATACTCATGTTTACTGTTTATAAAAAAAACATGTTAACTTTCTTATGTTGTTATTAAGGTTGTGGATCCAAATACTGGATATGAGAAGGAGATTACAATATCTGTAGACGAGGGAGTTCGCCCTGAGACATCCTTGTATGACCTTGCAAAACTCAAACCAGCTTTTAAGAAGGGTGGAAGTACCACAGCAGTTACCGGAGGTTTGTATACTTTTTCAGTAATTTTGATTATCTATTGCTTGTATTAATTCAACATATACAACTTTGTAGGCAATGCTAGTCAACTTAGTGATGGTGCTGGTGCAGTTCTCCTCATGAAGAGAGCTCTCGCAAAGCGGAAGGGACTTCCCATTCTCGGTGTTTTCAGGTTGGTATTTACATCTATTTAAATTCAATTATTTTTTCCTGCTAAAAAGTCATTTTACTTTCCAAAACCATTGCAAAGGACAATTATAAATTATGGCTAAATTTTTCAACATGAACCTTGGCATGCACACTAGTGTTTTGAAGTCTGGCGGCATGCCAGGGTTTTGATCGAACTCTTCCAGACATGATAAGTTTTGTTAGAAGTTTGGTAGGCGTGTCATAGTTTTGATAGAACAGTGGATTTCATATGGCGCTATGATGTTTTTAGAGCCCTTAAACTTCAAAGCATTGACACACATGCAACCGTTTTATCAAAATCGTAACATTACAGCCATAATTTAAGTATGACTTGTCCTTATTTGCAAAGTTTTGAAAACTTGAAGGATTTGTTTACAAAATCTTAATGACTAATTACATATTTTTCATAAGAAAGGGTTTCCTTAAAAAAAAATTTTCACATTGGGCTCAGCTTTTTTTGCGAAATAATGTTGATCAAACAGTTTTTCTGCACTTAACCACATGCTCATGTAAGTCAGCGGACCTTCCTGCTTTAGTACCCCTATGCATGCACATTTTTCCCATCGCAGTAGAGTGATTCTTTTGAATATGTTTTAGCTTCTTCAGGGATTATGAAGAAATTTTTTCTTTTAATGAATTGTATGCTGTTTTTGCAAAACTGGTATCTTGGAAGCCCTGTGTAAGTTCTGTTTTTGTACTTCGATCCAATTTTCTCTGTATATGATTTCCCTCTTTTATATGCATACCAAAATGCCCCATTTTTATACACCATATTCTTGTTGCCTAACCCAAATGATAATTTTAAAGCTATTTTTTACATCTGTGAGAAAATGCTGAAAAACTCTTATTTCATTAAGGACATGTACACTTATTTATAACAATGAGGAGTCATAGAATCATTCCATTCACAATGTGGGACTAATACCTATATAAGTTGAAATGACTCATAATGGGCCATGATCGTGGGCCTTTACATTGGGCTTCTATTCAGTTAGTTTTCATCTGCACTCTAACCCCCCCCCCCCCCACACACACACACACAAGTTGGAGCATACATATTGTAGTCTCCAAGCTTGAAAACAAACTTAGAACATAGTAGCTTAGGCACGACCTTTGTGAAGATGTCAGCGATTTGAACGACATCAAAATGTTGGAGATCAATTTTGCTGATGTAATTTTTTCTCTGATGAATTGACAATTCACTTCAATGTGCTTGGTGCACTCATAAAAGACATGCTTTTCAACTATATGAATAACAATTTTACTATCGCAGTAGAGAATTGCACTAGAAGTGCGAGACACACCAATATCCCTCATAAGACTTTCCAACCAAGTAAGCTCGAAGATTGCATAGGTCATCGAGCGATACTCAGCCTCAACAGATGATCGTGCTACAACTGATTGTTTCTTGCTCCTCCAAGTGATCAAATTAACCCAAAGTATGTGCAATACCCGCTTAAATTCTTGCGTCCGTCAATAGAGCCCACATAATCAACATCAGAATAGACAATTAGTGAAAGCGAAGGTGATGGCTTATACACAAGCCCTTGACCAAGAGCACTCTTTAGATACCGAAGAATTCACTTGGCAACTTGAAAATGAGACTTCCGAGAAGCATGCATGTTCAGCTAACCACACTAACAATTGAGATGTCTAGCCGAGTCATGGTCAGATATATAAGCTTGCCGACCAGATGTCGATAATATTCATGATTAACTAGAGGGAGATCAAATATAAACTCATGAGCAGAGAGTTTGAGGTTTTCATCCATGGGTGTGTCGGCAGGTGTAGGTTATAGAACAATCACCTAGGGGGGGGGGGGGGGGGGGGGGGGGTTAGGTGATTATCGCTGGTTTTAAAATATTTAGCAAGAGTGAGTTCAATGTAAGCGATGCATAGAAGATTCACGAGAAGTCTCAGCACACAAACGACACAGGATGTATAGAGGTTCCTCAAGACCGGGTGTCTTGAGTAGTCCTCTGTCCCGCTGCGCCTACCCAGCAGTTTGCCTACCCAGCAGTGTGCTAGGCTCGACAAACTCCGCCAACGTCTCCGGCCCTCAAGCCTTACAACTCGGACCCGCAAGCCCCTTCACTGCACCCGAGCCCTCAAGCTCGCACACAGGCCCCCAAGCCCTACACAGCACAGACCCGCAAGTTTTTCCTGCAGCCTAGGCCCGCAAGCCCCTTCACTGCACCCGAGCCTGTAAGCTCGACACGTTTGGACCCGCAAGTCCTCTACCCTAGCCCTCAAGCCTCACAGATCTCAATCCCTCAAGCTTGACACTCAGATCTAAAACAGATCTTACAAGTTCTAGACCCGCAAGCCTTACACAAGATTACAGTAATGAAAACTGTTTCTTCTGCCAAATGGAGATTGACTACTTGACTTGAAAAAGATGCTTTTGATATCAGACTTGATAGCGCAAATCTTCTCCAGGCTTTCTTCTATCTGGAACTTCTCTTTTTCAGTCGATAAATCTGAACTGATTATTTAGAGAACAAAGGATGATGATTGACTTGTTCTCCGTTCTTCTTTTTCTTGCCTCCGCCGTTACTGTTCTATTCAAGATTGCTTATGGAGATATTCTTAAGTTCCAAAAGTTTGAGTGAGGTTTAGGGCATCTACTATTCCCTTTTATAGGACTGGGATGTGCCGCATAACGGTCACATATGATGTCCTTCACTGACAGACGCCCATCCCTCAAGAGCATGCGCTGATTGGACAATCAGGTGGCGGCATTAAATGATGGCAGCGCGTCCGGCTACTTTTGAATTTGTCTCGACGATATTTCCATTGTTACGACGACATGGATAATATCTCGACGACAGAACTTTGTCGATGCCTTGAACTAGTCTCTTCTTCAATTATTCATCAGATAATGATATCTCGACGATGCTGGACATCACTTCTCCATTTGAGCTTAAGACGACACGAAGTCATCAAACTGATATCGGTGAGAACTCCTTGTTTGTACGATGTCCCTTAGGCCACCTTATCTTGTCGACGACATGAATGACCTCATGTCGACAGACTATACTTCAGCAGCTGCTAGTCTTCAAATGGACTTCTTCAGTCTTCTCGACGTCATGCCTTCTTTATGACGATGTCAATCGCTATCAGTCTCACTTAGCCTTTTATACGATAAGGCTTCTTCTTGACGATATTGTCGACATCTTTGAGTCTTCTTCTTTGTATCGTCATCGTCGTGAGATTTCACAACGATATCACCATTTTATTTTGCTCTGCATATTCTTGTCGATGTGTCTGTTATTGTCGTCGATATGTCTGTTGTTGTCGACGACATGTTTGAGCCTTTTCGACGACATCAGACGCAACCATTCTTCTTTGTTTTGCATGTGCTTATCTTATACTGAAATGATAAAGCTAAGAGGATAATCAAATACATAGTGAAGTTCTCTTGAATTGGTGACTTCTCCAAATCAGGAATCATTAGGGCAATATTCCCAACAATCTCCCCCTATTTGAAGAAGTCAGAATCCCAATTCAAGATTACTTGCACTGACCCTTAAGATGTGAGTTTATACATTGGAGGTTTAACATAGTTACCACTTCCTCAGCTTTTGCATCTTCTTGAGTTGGCTGCTCCCCCTTGATCTTTACTCCCCCTTAATGTGATACTCCCCCTTGATGTGATACATTGTATCTTCTCTACTCAGGTTATTCTTCTCTCCCCCTTTCTGACCATTTCAGTATATGTCTTTTATGACCAGGTTGTTTCAGTACTAGTCCTGCAAGTTCTTCTTACAGTTATATATAGGGAGATTAGGGAGCAGTAAGTGGAAGTTTTTATTCTAAGTTTAACATTCCCAATTGGAATTTGAAGAAGTTAAACTTAACTTCATCTAGGGGCTTTGTGAATATATCAGCCACTTGTTTGTCTGTGGGAACAAACTCAAGGATGATATCTTCATTCTCCACATGCTCCCTGATGAAGTGATACCTGATCTCAATGTGCTTAGTCCTGCTATGTGAGACAGGGTTCTTAGCAATTGAGATTGCACTGGAAGAGTCATCAAGCAGGGGTGTTTTGGTCATCTTTAGATTGTAGTCTGCAAGCTGATGCTGGATCCATAGCAATTGAGCACAGCAGCTCCCAGCAGAGATGTATTCTGATTCTGCTGTGGAGATTGCTACACTTGTCTGCTTCTTACTGCTCCAAGAGATCAGTCTTCCTCCAAAGAACTGTCATATTCCTGAGGTACTTTTTCTATCTTCTTTACATCCTGCATAATCTGCATCTGAGTATCCTGTCAGTTCACACCTATTGTTCCTAGGGTACCATAGGCCAAGATTTGATGTACCCTTTAGGTATCTTAGGATTCTCTTTACAGAGACATGATGAGATTCCTTGGGGTTCACCTGATATCTAGCACAGACACATGTGACAAATATTATGTCAGGCCTACTTGCAGTTAGGTAAAGTAAAGATCCAATCATGCATTTGTACTTGGTTTCATCAAAGGGTATTCCCTTCTCATCCTTGTCCAGAGACACATTGGTTCCCATTGGAGTCTTCATAGAGGAAGCACTCTCCAATCCAAACTTCTTTACTAGCTCTCTAATGAACATGGTCTGAGAGATGAATATGCCATCTTCAGATTGTTTCACTTGGAGACCTAGGAAGAATTTGAGCTCACCCATGCTGCTTATCTCAAACTTTCCCTGCATCAAGATGGCAAACTTTTTGCAGAGATTGTTATCTGTAGAGCCAAAGATAATATCGTCTACATAGATCTGCACTAGCAAAATCTTTCCCTTAACTTCTCTTAGGAACAATGTCTTATCAATCTTCCCCCTTGAGAATTTATTCTCAATGAGAAAGCTTGACAGAGTCTCATACCAGGCTCTAGGTGCCTGCTTCAAGCCATATAAAGCTTTCTTAAGAAAATATACATAGTCAGGATGAGTTGAATCAACAAAACCTGAAGGATGATCTACATAGACTTCCTCCTTGAGATCACCATTTAAGAAAGCTGACTTCACATCCATCTGATAGACTTTGAATCCTTGGTAGGCAGCATAGGCAAGGAATAGTCTGATGGCTTCTAGTCTGGCTACAGGGGCAAAGGTCTGATCATAGTCAATCCCCTCTTCCTGTCTATATCCCTTTGCCACCAGTTTTGCTTTATTCTTTGTGATTATTTCATTCTCATCCAATTTATTTCTGTAGACCCACTTAGTTCCTATGATATTGTCCTAGGGGTCTAGGAACCAACTTCCATACATTGCATCTTTTAAATTGACTTGGCTCCTCTTGCATTGTAGCAATCCAAAATGGATCCTTATTAGCTTCCTCAAATTTCTTGGGTTCTATTTGAGAGAGAAAACTCAGATACAATGCTTTATTTGCAGCTCTGCTCCTTGTTAGTACACCTTGGTTGGCATCTCCTATTATTTGCTCTTGAGGATGATCTCTCATTTGTCTCAAGGCAATTGGCAATATTCTGGGAATTCCTTCATTGACAGGTTCTTCAGGCTGCATTGCCTCTTCTGTATAAGAAGCTTCTATGGTCTCTTCTGCGATTTCAACTGTTGCTGACTTATCATTAACGTTGGTTGAGATATCAACCTTTTCTTTAATGAATACTTTCTCTATATTTTCTATTGTACCTGCATTCACTGAAGTGCTAGACCAGCCCTTATGTATAAGGCTGGTCTCATCAAATACAACATGTATAGATTCTTCCACTACCTAGGTATTGATGTTGTACACTATGTATGCCTTGCTATGGGAGCTGTAGCCAACAAGAACGCCCTCACTGCTTTTCTCAGCAAACTTGGTTAGCCTGACCTTTCCATTATTTAGTACATAGCATTTACTTCCAAAGATCCTAAAATAGGATAAGGTAGGTTTTCTGCCTTTCATTGGCTCATAGGGAGTCTTCTTGTGGTCTTTGATGATGGAGGCCCTGTTGATCACATGACAATCAGTGTTCACAGCCTCTGCCCAGAAGTATTCTGGAAGGGAGGAATCACTTAGCATTGTCCTACTTGCCTCTATCAAGGTTCTGTTTTTCCTTTCAGCAACCTCATTTTGTTGAGGAGTCCTAGGAGAGGAAAATTCTTAAGAGATACCCAATTCTTGGCAGAATTCTGTCATGGGTCCGGACTGAAATTCTGTACCATGATCACTTCTGAGTTTGACCACAGTACAGTCCATCTCATTATGGATCTGCCTGACAAAATTCTTCAAGATTTCTAAGGTGTCTGACTTCTTTTTAAGGAAGAATACCCAAGTGAACCTTGAGTAATCATCAACTACCACAAGAGTGTAGGTCTTCCCTCCTAAGCTAAGAACTGACATAGGACCAAACAGATCCATGTGCAGTAAAAATAGGCATCTGAAGGAATCTTTGTCAGTTATTCCTTTAAAACTGGTCCTCGTCTGCTTTCCAAGTTGGCAGGCTTGACAAGGACCTTCCTTGATGCATTTAATATTAGGTCCATTTCTGACCAAGACTTGTGAGAAAAGCTTGCTTATGGTATTATAGTTAATGTGTGCAAGTCTCTTGTGCCATTGAACACATAGAGCCTCTTTATCATTGGTTATAAGACACACAGGCATGGAAGAATTTGCATTAAGAAAATTTAAGCAATAAATATTGCCACTCCTAGTGCCAGTCAAGACAGCCTCAGATTCTAAGGACTTCTTGATCAGGCACTTATTCTTGTGGAACATGATTATAAAACCTAGATCACAGAGTTGACTTATGCTTATGAGATTATGTTTCAGTCCCTCAACATAAGCAACTTTAGTGATGGTAACAAGCAGATTATGTTGACAGCGCATCCGGCTACTTTTGAATTTGTCTCGACGATATTTCCATTGTTACGACGACGTGGATAATATCTCGACGACAGGACTTTGTCGATGCCTTAAACTAGTCTCTTCTTCAATTATTCATCAGATAATGATATCTCGACGATGTTGGACATCACTTCTCCATTTGAGCTTAAGACGACACGAAGTTATCAAACTGATATCGGAGAGAACTCGTTGTTTGTACGATGTCCCTTAGGCCACCTTATCTTTTCGACGACATGAATGACCTCATGTCGACAGACTATACTTCAGCAGCTGCTAGTCTTCAAATGGCCTTCTTCAGTCTTCTCGACGTCATGCCTTCTTTATGACGATGTCAATCGCTATCAGTCTCACTTAGCCTTTTCTACGATAAGGCTTCTTCTTGACGATATTGTCGACATCTTTGAGTCTTCTTCTTTGTCTCATCATCGTCATGAGATTTCACAACGATATCACCATTTTGTTTTGCTCTACATATTCTTAACGATGTGTCTGCTATTGTCGTCGATATGTCTGCTGTTGTCGACGACATGCTTGAGCCTTTTCGACGACATTAGACGCAACCATTCTTCTTTGTTTTGCATATGCTTATCTTATACTGAAATGATAAAGCTAAGAGGATAATCAAATACATAGTGAAGTTCTCTTGAATTGGTGACTTCTCCAAATCAGGAATCATGAGGGCAAGATTCCCAACAGCAGGCTTACACCCCAAATATCTAACATATTGTAGAAGATTAGTGTGATACTTTCGTTGGGATAATATTTGTCCATCATGTAGCTAGACTACCTAAATACCTAGAAAGTATTTGAGATGCCCCGAGTTCTTGGTATGGAAGTGTGAGGCCATCCATTTTTTAATCATAGAGATGCCAGTCAGATCATCATCGGTGATTATGATATCATCATCATAGACAAGATCACGATACCCTCTTTGCGATGATGGGTGAACAAAGAAAAATCCACCGAGCTCTGAGAAAAACTTAAGGCTTGAACTACTTGACTGAATTTTTAGAACCATGGGCAAGGAGATTGTTTTAGGCCTAGATAGATTTTCTTAAGCGACATACAAGAGACTCCCATATAGTCTCATGCCCGGGAGGTTGCTGCATATATATGATTTCAGTAAAATCACCATTAAGGAATGCATTTTAATATCAATTTGATGTAATTACCAACAACGATGGACTGCCAAAGATATCAGTACCTGAACTGTGCCGAGTTTGTCCATTGGAGAAAACATCTCATAATCAAAGCCATATTGCCAAGTGAATCCATGCGCCACAAAACACGCTTCTAAGTGCTCAACGTAGGCATCTAGACATTATTTAACTGCAAAGACCCATTTACACACGACTCAGGGTTGTCTATGTGGAAGTGATACAAATTCCCAAGTTTCGTTGGCCCATATGGCCTTCATCTTTTCATCCATAGCTAACCGCCAGCCCCGAATGCTGGAGAGCCTCCTGCACAACAGATGGGGTGCAAACAGATGACAGAGAACACACAAATCTTTGTAGTTGGGGAGTTAAACAGTGAAAAAATATAATGATAAAGTGGGTGAGCAGTACACGCGTGTATCTTCACGAAGAGCTATGGGCAGAGCATCTGGAGTAGGAGCAACATAAGTAGTGGATGTCTGGCTCAGAGCATTCTGATGACTATGGTGATGAGTGTAAACCTGCAGTGAGGAAGGTGAAGGAGGTATCAGTATAACAGAGGCAGGTGTATAGTCAATAACGACATTTGGATGAGGCATCCCGATGGTGTTTCAGGTGGAATGGAAGAGGAATAGAAGTGTTGATCATCTAGAAAGGTAACATCCACCAGTGTCCCATTCTTTCGATCAGTTGGAGAGTAACATAAATATCCCTTCTAAGTTCAAGAGTGCCCAACATAAATGTACTTGGTGGCATGTGGTACCAACTTATCCAAAGGAGGACCAAGGGGATGGATAACATACACACACCCAACTCGAGTAGTTAGAGAAAAGGGAGGTATGGTTGGAAAGAGGATGGAGAAAGGAGACGCATAGTCAAGGACCATTGACAACATCTGATTAATTAAGCAACATGCAGTTGTTATCATAAAGTTCCAATAGATGTTTTGAACCTTTATTTGAAACATAAGAGATCTGGTTACCTCAAGTTGGTGATGGTGATGATTATTCCTCTACGCCACATTATTTTGTTGTAGTGTGTAAGAGCAGCCACTCAGTAGAGCTGTTCGCAAACTAAATAGTTCGTGAACGATTCGGGAATCGATTCGATTAAAATTCATATTTTTCGAATTCAAATCCAAATTTGGATTTGAGTGGTGTTCGAATCAAAATCCGAATAATATTATCTTTGTTAAAAAGATTCGCGAATAGTAGAAAAATATAATTTAATAAATTTTATATAACAAATTAAACTTCTCATAAGTCTTAATATAAGTTTTATATACAAATTAAACTTCTCCAAGCACGAATCTGAATCCGAATCTAAGATTTCGGGACGAATC
This sequence comes from Dactylorhiza incarnata, assembly GCA_033032865.1. Taxonomy (NCBI): domain Eukaryota; kingdom Viridiplantae; phylum Streptophyta; class Magnoliopsida; order Asparagales; family Orchidaceae; genus Dactylorhiza; species Dactylorhiza incarnata. Next base: position 219,307 of record JAWHQI010000699.1, read on the forward strand.
CGAATCCGAATTCAAATATTCGAACGAATCTGAATCTCTGCATTCTATCCCAATTTTGGATTCATTTGATGTGTTATTCGATTCGGTTCGTGAACACCCCTGAGAGCAGGATGCCTGGTGGATAACACCTAAGACATTGTAGGATTTTTTTTGCTTGATACATTCAACTGATTTCAAGTAAGTTAGTCCCATTTGCATTTTCCATAAGAAAACTGTGGGCAAAGTGTTTTGAGTACTCGGTAATCTTAGTTTTTGATCCCTGTTTGAGTGAATTCGTGGAAATGGGCAAATTCACCATCAAAGTTACTTTATAAGAGTGTTGGATCTTTTCTTTCACATCTAATTTCTTCATAGCATTACTGGTGTCGTTCTTCTTACATCTTTTATATTTCTGCGGAGACCATTTAAATATCTCCCTAGATTGCATTATATTACAACCGTCCTGCTGAATCTCAATTCTGGATATTGCTTCCTACTATTATGACCTCATAGTGTCATGTGCGATCATAATCTTCATAAAGTTTATAAATTGCTACTTGTAGGAGCTTCTCTGCAGTGGGAGTTAATCCTGCTGTGATGGGCATTGGTCCAGCTGTCGCAATACCTGCTGCAGTAAGAGCAGCTGGCCTTCAACTTAAAGATATTGATCTTTATGAAATAAATGAGGTGATGATTTAAATTGGACTTCCAAAATGTGTATATTCAGACATTTTCTCTCCAAAGTAATGAAAGATGTTCTGTGTCAGGCTTTTGCATCTCAGTATGTTTACTGTATCAAAGACTTGGGGCTTGATCCAGGAAAAGTCAATATTAATGGCGGTGCCATTGCCCTAGGCCATCCATTGGGGGCAACATGTATTTTACAATCTATTGTCCATTATCCGGAGAACTTGAAAAAAAGAAAAATTTCTTTCTTAACAATGAATGTGCATCAAAACTATGCATGTTTACTTTTAGTTTCATCATCACCTCTTTATTTGTTACATTACATATTAGGTTTGACGTGTCACCTATAGGCTTAAAAACCATTGTAAATGTTACAAAAAGAGAGTTTGGAGCTGTTATTCATATCTTTATCTTTGTTGAGGCCAATATTATTATTCACATTTGATAATCCGTGCACAGTATCTTTTAATAATAAAACTAACATGGTCTATGATGTTGGGGCTATCAGCACCTCAAGAACAGAATCAAACTCTATAAAAGATGTCGATTTAAGCTTACTGCTGCTGTCTTCAATGAAGAACTTCAGCAAAGTTGGAGATTGTTCTTGTTTCAATATCAGATAATTCTAAAGGATGACTTTAGGATGTCATTATCTCATGCACTTTTTGCAACACCTGTATCAAAAATTATAAGTGGGTTTGAAGATTCATCTACATGTGTAATGCCAACATGAGTAGGGGAGATGATTATCTTCAATGTTGGCCCTATTTTCAACCGCGTTGTTCACTCAGTGGCATATGACCTCAAACACCTTGCACTTTTAGAGAGGACGGCAAGAGAATGAAGGAAGTCGACCTCACTATGTTTCATTTTGTGACCATGTAAGACGGCAGTTGAATCGAAGCATACAACTCACCTATCACACTTTCATTATTTGGCTTCAAAGACAAATCTTAGCAAGAGGAAGAGAAAACAAATATGATTGAAAACATGCAAGTAGAATTGGCCAATAATTAAGAGAAAAGTAATGTCAGACTTGTTGATGGAGTCTGTTCAAAAATGAAATATAAACTTTATGGTCAGCGCATCAGGCTGGGTGTCCATACTTCAAAGTGAATGTGAAGTTAATTAAGATGCCACTGATAATGCATTTAGGAAGGAATACCGTGGAGTTTTGATGATTTTATCTTCAGATGCTTGTTAAAGTTAAGAGAATACAACATCTATGATGATATTGGTATAGATAAATATGTTTGGCAACACTGATGTTGTTGGAGAAGCAACTATCCTTTTCCACTCAGATATAGATAATAATGAAATGATTGTCAACAAATGGAGAATTAATGCCGAGGATGAAATCAATGTGCCAAACACCAAGTGTCAAATGAATGAGTCTTCACCCCTTCAATCTTTCGCTTATGTTTAAAATTTTGATAATATACTGGAAAATCTTTGGAATTTCTGAAGTTTGTATTTGGATATATTGAATGAAGGGTTTTAAAATGAAGAAACAAGCTTTTAGAGAGAACGGCGATATTTGATCTTGACTTGTAAAGTATATCTGCTTTTAGGTTTTTTTCCTTTGTCGATATTCCACTAGTAGTTCTTTTCGTGGTTCAAACCATTTCTATTTTACTGAACCTAAAATGGTGTTGCATCCCGATTCCCGAATCTATGGAAATTGGGCAAGCCATAGTTGGGTCATGCAAGAAGAAATGAGAAAAAAATATTTTGTCAGGGTTGGGATTTTGATTGATTCAAAAGCACTCCCGTGCATGTCCTCGACTCGGATACTATAACTCAGAAGTAATGAACTGTTAAAGGAGGACCAAATTACAAGCAAACGAAAGAGCTGAAGTAAGCGTAGAACGTTAGATTCTAAATCTCAGGATACAATCTAGGAAATCAGAACCCAATTTTCAATGTCAAAAGTCTTTATTTATAAGGTCTCAACCAAGTTCAAAGCTTCATAGTTAGTTGTGTAAGATAGACGATCTTAGAACTAGGAAGATGATGTCGCAGTGTGAACGTGAATTGCATCTCGTTGGAACATATTATTCTAGCCAAGTCCTTCATACTACTATTTCAAGCCAATAACTGAAGGCCAAAAGATATTGAGGACTGAGTTTGATAGTTGTTGATGGCGGCAGACTATACTTTGAGTATTATTGATTTTCTTATTTGGATGACTTACCTTGAACTACCTATTGACTAAATAATCACTTTTGGATGAATTGTTTACCCTTTGGATTATTCCTTTCAATTTCCTTCATATTGATGTATGAGGTCCTCCAATTTTTTTGTATCTGGATTCCTCTGTTAATGTCACCTTTAATAATTGTTTCTTTCACACATAATTTACTTGCTAAAAAGGAAAACTGGTGTATTTGGATGTTTTAAAATTTCCCAACATGATAGTGACATAACCCGATGGAGTTATTAGATCTTAGAATTATTTTGAAACTTTTGTACAATAGCCTCTATGAATTTAACAATTCTTCTTTCTCGACATTTCTTCTCCTCTTTCTTCATTACCTGCAAACATTGAAATCAAACATTAACAAAGAAACAGTTGTATTAGAGTAGAAAGAAGAGGGGCCAATTGACTACTTCGAGCCATCAGCCGGGTGTATATTGTCTCTCAACCAAGAGTGCCCTCCCCCCCCCCCCCCCCCCCCCCCCCCCTCATCACATGGAATCTTCATGTGGGTCGCATACTATCGACTTCTCTCCCAATGGTGTTCTCATATTCTTTGGAGAAGCTTTTGAATTCTAGAGCATACAAATGAGAGAGTTATTCATCTCACAAGGACTATGGAACATAGTTCAAAAATGGCTACAAGTAACCTAAAACAACTTCCCATGTTGAAATATGGACGGTTAAAGCTGTCAAGCAGCTTGGAGAAAATAAAAAGAGGGATGCAAATGTGCTACTATTTATCCAACAAGCCATTGATCAGAAGTCTGGGTATTACTCAACATTGAGTACATTGGCACCAACAAGGTAATCTCCATCAGATTGCATACACTTTGGAAGGAGTATGAAACCCTCCAAATGAAAGAAGGTGAGTCTATTCAATCTTTCATCACAAAAATCAATAATCTAGTAAATCAAATAAGAAGTCTTGAGGACAAAATAAAGAAAAGAAAATTGTTCCCAAGATTCTAAGAACTTAACTTCCAAAAAAATTATGAGGAGCTTAATTGTTGAAACCGATTTCTCGGTCTCTTGTGGAGCTCGGGGCCCTCAACGAATTGAGGGGCAGCTAGCCCTTACCGGTCCCTCAGAAGAGGTAGGCAGATAACTCGGACAAAGAACAAAGACCCTGGTCTAAGCGAGGAGGTCCCTCCACTAACCCGGAAGATCGTTGAGCGCTTCCCCTCCCAAGCCAAAGCTAAGACTCGGGCACCTTGGAGAGCTAGAGAGCCCAAACCAAAGCGACCTAAGGAGAGAAGAAGGCTCAAAGATTCTAAACCGGTCCTCCTCCAAGGTGCCCTTTAAGGTCTATTTATAGATTTTGGTTTTGTGGTCTGTCAATAGCCAAATCCCGCTGTCCATTCTTACTATCCGCACCCCGGATCGGTCTGCTAACAGCCAAACTCTGCTATTTGGAGAGGCTAACCGCAGACCACCGAGGGCCTCCTGGTAAACATCCCTTCCTGGACTTTTACTGGGCGAGCCAGCCCGCTTCGAGACCTCCCTTGCGAGTGGAGCTCGCGAGCCTCTGGGTTGGCGAGCCCCAGAATTGTTATTGACACATTACCTGGCTCGCTCGCCTGCACTACCTTGGCCGAGCCCAGAATTGCTATTCGCACTTACTCTAGGCGGGCTCGCCTGTCTTGCCTATGCGAGCCCCAGAATTTCTATCCGCACTTACTCTAGGCGGGCTCGCCTGTCTTGCCTCGGCGAACCCCAGAATTGTTATCCGCACTTACTCTAGGCGGGCTCGCCTGTCTTGCCTCGGTGAGCCCCAGAATTGCTATCCGCACTTACTCCAGGCGGGCTCGCCTGTCTTGCCTCGGCGAGCCCCAGAATTGCTATCCGCACTTACTCTAGGCGGGTTCGCCTGTCTTGCCTCGGCGAGCCCCAGAATGGCTATCCGCACTTACTCCAGGCGGGCTCGCCTGTCTTGCCTCGGCGAGCCCCAGAATTGCTATCCGCACTTACTCTAGGCGGGTTCGCCTGTCTTGCCTCGGCGAGCCCCAGAATGGCTATCCGCACTTACTCTAGGCGGGTTCGCCTGTCTTGCCTCGGCGAGCCCCAGAATGGCTATCCGCACTTACTCTAGGCGGTTCGCCTGTCTTGCCTCGGCGAGCCCCAGAATGGCTATCCGCACTTACTCTAGGCGGGCTCACCCGTCCGGGCTCGTTCGCCTGGCTCGCCTCACCGGTGTTCGCCCATCTTGGCTCGCCTCACCGGGGTGTGAACCATCTGACTCTTCCTGGCGAACATCGGGGTTGTACATTAATGATGCAGGACAGACGTCACACCTGCCTGTCACCCTAGCATCAACATCAGGGGGCCCACCCTGGCATCTCACCAAGGCGGATTTCATCAGGGTTGTAGCCCATAAACCCTAACCAGCTCTCGCCTACCATCACCAGGAAACGGTAGGTTGTTGAGGCCCTGGATCGAACACCCGACCTCCTAGATAAGAGTCTTTCACCCCTGTCCTGCATTATAAAAGTGCACTTGTATGATGCAGAACAGGCGTCACGCTTGCCTGCCACTATGACATCACCACCAGGGGGCACACCTTGGCATCTCACCAAGGAGGTTTTCATCAGGGTTGCAGCCCATACACCCCAACCAACTCTCCGCCTCCATCACCAGTAAACGGTAGGTTGTTGAGGCCGGGGATCGAACACCAGGGGGCCCACCCTGGCATCACCACCAGGGGGCCCACCCTGACATCACCACCATGGGTCCCACCCTAGCATCTCACCAAGACGGCTTTCATCAGGGCTGCAACCCATACACCCCAACCAGCTCTCCGCCTCTCATCACTAGGAAACGATAGATTGTTGAGGCCTGGGATCGAACACCCGACCTCTTATATAAGAGTCTTTCACCAGAGCTCTCGTCACCAACTGATCTGCAACTCAGTTGGTGATGAGAGCTCCAGTGTAAGACTCTTACCTAGGAGGTCGGGTGCTCGATCTAGGGCCTCAACAACCTACCGTTTCCCGGTGATGGGAGGCGAAGAGTTGTTTGGGTTGTATGGGCTGCAGCCCTGATGAAAGCCGTCTTGGTGATGCCAGGGTGGGCCTCCTGGTGTTGATGTCAGGGTGGCAGGCAGGTGTGATGCTTGTCCTGCATCACTTAACTTCCAAATTTGATTGTGGTTGCGGCTATAGAAGAAGCCATAGACATCAACACACTTATCATAGTAAAATTGATGGGGTCACTTCTAACACATGAATCAAAATGAAAAGACAGGAGAAGCCCTTAGAAAATGCTTTCCAAACCAAATGCAATTTAAGAAATGAAACAATAAATACTGAGATTGGTAAACCAATATACAAAAATCATTAAATAAGAAAAAAATCAGAATCGAGAAAAGGAGAAACAATTTAGCATAGACTAGAACATATAGTGCATACTCTGCAAAATGCCAACTCATATGGACAAAGATTGTTGATTTAAAAATAAGCAAGAAGGAAAGCACAAACAAGAGGCTAAATTCACAAAAAATGAAAGTGAACAAGCTTTTTACACATGCCCTAAAATTGAAAGTAATAAATGAAGAAATCTGTTGTTTAGATAGTAGTTGTTCAATCCACATGATCCACAATAAATCAGTCTTTATTTTTATCAATGGAAATGATAAATTAAAGGTGATTCTTGGGATAGGAATGTTTAACAAATTCAAGGAAAATGAACCATTAATGTAAAATCTAAACCTGGGGCAATAAAATACATACAGGATGCTCAGTATGTACTAGCCTTGGCCCAAAATCTTCTAAGAGTAGATCAATTGATGAAGAAAGGTTGCAAATTAACCTTTGATGAAGAATAATGCAGCATCACAGAAAAGAAGCCAGGTCAAAAGATAACAAAAGTGAAAATGTCAGATAAGCACAATATTCCCAATCCTGATGGAAACTCCAGAAGAAGGCTTCGTTTGGCGTGATGGTGGAGGTCGTGAATGCGGTGGTCATAAATTGCTGTTCGTGAACGTCCTACATCACCTCAAGAATTTCATGCTCAAAACTAGTTTCTTTTCTTGGTAGTGGTCATAACTATTGTCATGCCAAACATACAATCTATGATAATGGCGTTTTTGTCCAAACTCACCGGAGCAAATAAGCTGTGCCAAACGAAGCCTTAGTAGACTAGATCCATTTAAATTTATATGTTAAATTTTTATTTCTACAGAAGAATCGAGATTTTGTCTAAGTTCAAAACAAGCATACAATAATCATACATTTACAAAATAGCATTTCTAGAATATACCATTATGTTTTGTAATATAGGTGAATTTAGTAAATTTAAATAAAACTAGTTTATTTCTTCGGAGACTTCTTCTTCGTAGTCTTCTTCTTCTACGGAGTTTTTTCTTCTTCAGAATTTCTTCTTCTTCGGAGTCTTCTTCTTCTTCAGAGTCTTCTTCTTCAGAGTCTTCTTCTTCTTCTTCTACGAAGTTTCTTCTTCTTCAGAGTCATCTTCTTCTACGGAGTTTACTTCTTCAGAGTCTTCTTCTTCTTCTACGAAGTTTCTTCTTCTTCAGAGTCTTATTCTTCTTCGGAGCCTTCTTCTTCTTCGGAGTCTTCTTCTTCTTTGGAGTCCTCTTCTTCTTTGGAGTCTTCTTCTTCAGAGTCTTCTTCTTCGGAGTCTTCTTCTTCTTCTGAGTCTTCTTCTTCTTCAGAGTCTTCTAAGTCTTCTTCTTCATCAGAGTCTTCTTCTTCTTTTAACAGTCTTCTTCTTCGGAGTCTTCTTCTTTGGAATGAGGACTCTTCTGTCGTTCCCTCCTTTATTGTGCCCTCTTTGGCTGTGCCCTCCACCGTCACGCTTGTCATAGTACATGAGGTACGGGGCATGGGGCATGGGGCACGGGGCAAGGAGCAAGAAGAAATGAGATAATGCTGGAAAGGGGATGACAATATAGGTGGAATGCCCGCTGAAAGAGGACGACGAATGAGGGCAGTGAGACAACAGTGGTCGAGGGCTCCTCTGTCGTTCCCTCCTTTATCATGCCCACTTTTTTTGCACCCTCCACCATCACGCTTGTCGCAGTACACAGGGCACAAGGCACGTGGCAAGGAACAATGTGCAAGGAGAAAAAAGACACAAAACAAGTTACCTCATGTATAGTTTAATTAAACCACATATTTCTTTCCTATATAATTCATTATCTTATTATATTCATTGTTGATAAAACCTTAACTGTTATGGTATTGGATCAAGGAGCAAAGAGCAGGAAGACACAAAACAAGCTTCCTCGGATATAGTTTAATTAAACCACATCTTTCTTTCCTATATAATTATTTTATTGTATTCATTGTTGATAAAACCTTAACTGATATGGTATTGGAGCCCGAGCAAGAAGCAAGAAGCAAGGAAGGAGCAAGGAGCAAGGAGCAGAAAGACACAAAATAAGTTATCTCAAGTGTTTAATTAAACAGCAAAACAAGCTACCTCAAGTATAGTTTAATTAAACCTCATCTTTCTTTCATATATAATTATTCTATTGTATTCATTGTTGATAGAACCTTAACTGACATTGTGAGCAAGGAGCAAGGAGAAAGGAATAGAAAGACACACAAAACAAGCTAGCTTAGGTATAGTTTAATTAAACCATATTTTTCTTTCATATCTTATTGTATTCATTGTTTATAGAACCTTAACTGATATGGTATAGGAGCAAGGTGCAAGGAGCGAGGATCAAGGAGCAAGAAGCAGAAAGACACAAAACAAGCTACCTCGGGTATAGTTTAATTAATCAACGTCTTTCTTTCCTATATAATTATCTTATTGTATTCATTGTTGATAGAACCTTAACTTATATGGTATGTAAGAAAGGTGCAAGGAGCAAAGTGCAAGGAGCTGAAAGACACACAACAAGCTACCTCAGGTATATTTTAATTAAACCACATCTTTCTTTCCTATATATATATATCTTATTATATTCATTGTTTATCGAACTTTAACTTATATGGTTAAGAGAAAAGGTGTAAGGAGCAAAGAGGAGAATGACACAAAACAAGCTACCTCGGGTATAGAAAACTACATATTTCTTTGATATATCATTATCTTGTTGTATTCATTGTTGATAGAACCTTAACTGATATGGTATAGGAGCAAGGAGCGAGGAACAAGATGCAGAAAGACATAAAATAAGCTACCTCGGGTATAGTTTATTTAAACCACATATTTCTATTATATATAATTATATTATTATATTCATTGTTGATAGAATCTTAACTAATATGGTATACGAGCAAGGAGCAGAAAAACACATAATAAGTTACCTCGGGTATAGTTTAATTAAACCGCATCTTTTTTTCCTATATAATTATCTTATTGTATTTATTGTTGATAAAATCTTAACTGATATGGTATAAGAGCAAGGTGCAAGTAGCAAGGAACACAGAGCAAGAAGTAAAAAGACACAAAACAAGCTACATCATGTATTGTTTAATTAAACCACATCTTTCTTTCATACATAATTATCTTATTGTCTTTATTTGTTTATTGAACCTTAACTAATATGGTATAGGAATAAAGTGCAAGGAGCGAGGAGCAGAAAGACACAAAACAAGTTACCCCAGATATAATTTAATTAAACCACATCTTTTTTTCTTATATAATTATCTTATTGTATTCATTGTTGATAAAACCTTAATTGATATGGTATAATAGCAAAGACCAAGGATCAAGGACCAATGAGCAAAAAGGAAGGAGCAAGGAGCAGAAAGATACAAAATAAGTTACTTTAGGTATAGTTTAATTAAACCATATTTTTCTTTCTTATATAATTATCTTATTGTACTCATTGTTGATAAACCTTAACTAATATTGGTATGGGAGCAAGAAGCAATGAGCAAAGAGCAAGGAGCAAGCATTAAGGAGCAAGGAGCAGAAAGACACTAAATAAGCTAACTCAGGAATAGTTCAATTTAACCGCATCTTTCTTTCCTATATAATTATCTTATTGTATTCATTGTTGATAGAACCTTATCTGATATGATATAAGAGCAAGGACTAAGGAGCAAGGAGCAAGAGCAGGGAGATGATGCTGGAAAGAGGACGACAACGGAGGTGGAATGACGGCAGAAAGGGGACGACAAATGAGGGCAGTGGGACGGCATAGGTCGGGGGCTCCTTTGTCGTTCCCTCCTCTATCATACCCTCTTTTATTGTGCTCTCTACTGTCACGCTCTTTACAGTACACAAGGCACGGGTCAAGGAGCAAAAAACAAGGAGATGATGTTGGAAAGGGGACGAGAACGGATGTGGGATGTTGGCAGTAAGGGGACGATGAATGGGGGCAGTGGGACGGCAGAGCCCAGAGGCTCCTTTGTCGTTCTCTCCTCTGTCGTTCCCTCTGTTGTTGTGCCCTCCAACATCACTCTTGTCGCAGTACATGGGGCACGGGGCACGGGGCACGGCAAAGAGCAAGGAGCAAGGTGATGATGCCTGAAAGAGGACGACAACGAAGGTGGGATGACGACAGAAAGGGGACAACAAATAGGGGCAGTGGGGCGGTGGAGGTCGGGGGGCTCCTCTGTCATTCAGTCCTCTATTATGCCCTATTTTGTTGTACCCTCCACTGTCACGCTTGTCATAGTACACGGGGCAAGGGGCACGGGAAACGGGGCACAGGGCAAGGAGCAAGGAGCAAGGAGCAAGGAGGACCTCTTGTTATCTTTAGTTGATCATTGGCTATTTCAATTATTCATCTATTGGCCTGTGTTGTGCTCTCAATAAAATTATCCTTTTTAATTTTGCTTGTTTATTCCTAAGTGTCTTGTGAAATAGTATCACAACATTAGATTTTAATCACATTGCATACATATCCTTTGGAGTGCAATGTTGTGTGCTCGTCGGAGTAGTCGCGGAGGCAGAGGGAATATTTTGGAGTCGGGGGAGAAGGGGATACTTTGGAGTCGGAACTGCGGCTGCATAGGCGGGGCTTGCTTGATAGGAGAGAGCTACCAAAATCTATTTTCACACGACAAGGAAATTGGAAATACTTATTTGGTACCAATACAAAACCACATGATTCCCTTAAATAGACATACAAGGGCATAGTAGTAAATAAGTCCTAATACTTGGACTTAAAAACTAAGCGATAACAATACTGAATAATAACACCATACGATAAGAATAAAAAACCTAAGATAATAACTGAGCATGAAGCCCATAACATCTCTCCTGCCGTGCAAAGAGAGCTTGACCTCAAGCTTAAGGGAGATCCTTGACGGTGCCCACTTCACCCAACCCTTTTGTCATCAGAGTCCTCCATGTGCAGATAAAAAAAATCTTCTGCACCGATGGCTGCGAGTAAATTGCTCGTCGCAGTTAAAACATAGCCTCTGCGCGCGCCGATCAGACATTTTTGTACGAGACAGACGATGGATCTACGGGGTTTGGGTGCTCTCTGCATGTCCCTCCGAAGTCCCTGTGCTAGTGGGGACGTAAGCTTCCGCGCCAATTGTAATCGAAAGTCGCACAATCTGGCTAAGCTCATAACAATCACCAAGTACCGCAGGGCCTCGAATTCGATGTCCAAACATAGTCGATCGTGTAACAACCCTTATATTTATAATTATGAATTTTACTCTTGAGTACCTGAATCGTTAAATTAGTAGCATGTTTTAATACACTAGGAATCGCTAAACTATGAATTATTTAATTCATTAATGTCATAAGAAAATATTGAAAGGTAGTGTTTAATTGATTCAACTCCTTGACTTGGGTTCCCTCTTGAAATCCATAACGGAAACAAATTACCGGTCATAGCGAGCATGAACTCTCTGGCTTAAGGATGAGGGTTCGCAAGAGCCGCCCCTTAGAGATCACGAGCATAAATTTTGAATCTCTAACAAATCCTAAACCTGATCTTGAATCCGTCTGAAACATGAATCTTGTGCATCAAATAAAGACACTTACATCTTTCTTTTGTTACAACTTATGTCATTACATGAATGAATATATGCTGCACTCTAGACTAGGCTAATAGTTCTGGCTGTTTCTGCTTGACTTATTTACTTGTCTGTTTTGCTAGCTTTATTTTCTGAAAACTAGTACAAGTACATTTCTGATCCCTTGCTAATTGTGTATTTTATTTTACTTACTTTTATCAATGTCTTGAGGCTTTTTCCTTTTATTTTGGAATTTGTCTTAGCGCCTGTGACTGCACCTCCTGCTACATGAGCCCGATCTGCGATAAATTCCTGTTCTTGGAGGTTTATCTTATTTCGTGTTGTGTCAGGTTCTATGTGGTATTTCTTTTACTGTCTGGTATTGCTTATTATGTAATAGTTATGATCAGCCATTTTCTTTTGATTCTTGGACAACTGCTAGGCTAAAAGTTGTGCACTGAAATTTGATATTATTGTATATTATTTACTTGAGATTTTCATTGCATGAAATTTGTATTAGCACTTTGTATCATGAGTTTTATTAAAATGCATGTGTATTTAACTTTTCATCGTCATATTTTAAAGCTTACGCATAAAAATAATATATTTTCTTCAAATTATTTATTTTAAATCTAATAATACTAATTCATCTCCCGCCTAACAAACATGAAGTTTCTTTCCCCCATATTTGTACCAACACGACCCGCCCGAAGCGCACTCCGACTTTTTCTTTTAGACTGGTCGTGACAGATCGCGTAGCCCGGCGGTAAAGATGGCGACCTACATCTTAGAGGGGATTGTCATGTGGACTAGAAGAATCTGAAATTGTTCTAGATAGCCATCAATCGGCCCAATATGACGTAACGTCGTGAGGGCCCATAGGGGATTGCTACGAATCGAAGAGCCAAAGCGCATGTTGTAGGCTTGCTTGAATTCGCACAAGATTAGTCCAGGATTGTCCGCCTGCAAACGGGTAAACCATAACCGTCCATTATCGAGTATGTGGAAAGGAGGCCAAACTGCTCCATTCCGTCATCGGTGTCTATTGATGTTTAAAAATTGTTCTAGAGAGCCAGCCTAAGGGATTGTCCTTGTCCTTATAAGTTGGAAATGCCAACTTGATGTAATGAGGCATGATGTTGCCCTCATGTGTTATCTTGGCCGAGGGATCAGATCGAAGAAGCAGTGGTGGAGGCGTATGGTTGATGCAAGCATGATAAGTAGGCGGAGTACTTACGATCGGAATGGCAACGGTCAACTCATTAAGCTTGTTGGTGAGTATGGCCATGTATTCCCGATGACGCGCTTTGGCCTCGCTAAAACATCCTTATATAGATGTCAAGCATGTTTGCATGAATTCCTTTATAGAATCTGTTAGCATGTGCGAGTCCCCCATACTGCGGAGGACGGTTAAAGATAAATCGAAATTTGAATAGGATAGAGAGCGTGTGTGATTGGACGGTTGGATTCCCCGGAGATGGCTGATTTTGAGTTGCCGCGAGCACCGTGACGCTTTCTTATGTTGAGGCACAAACATAACACCCTCTTTTTATTTGGGAGTTCGAAAAAAAGCCATTGCGCTATTGGGGACTCGATGAACAGGGTTGTTTGTTGCTGGGGGGGGGGGGGGGGGGGGGGGGGGGGGGGGCTCGAACAAGAGGGAGGCACGACTTCTATTTGTTGTTGGAGCGTCGAGATGTTTGTTGCTGGAGTTTCAAGAGACCGGGCTGTTTCTATTTGTTGTTGGAGCATCAGTGCAGAGACGAGCAACGACGATACAGGAAGCTCGGGACGATGTTATGATGAGCAGGCTCATCAAATCGTCTGGCGGGTGCGGCCTCTAGAAGGGGATGACGCAGATGCGTCGTGACTTCTGCGAAAAAGGAATCTTGTCATCTTGCAGGGGATTAGGCGTCATCAATCGTAGAAAGGAGAGTAATCGATGGGATCGGGCGTCGCCTATCTGCTGCGGGGAAGAGCGCTCAATGCGGCTGTTGGTATGGAGGCAGCGTCGAGAAAAAGGATGTGCGTAGCGCTGGAAGGCGGTGGCTCAATGTGACTGCTTGACGTTGGCTGAAACCGAATGAAGAAGGGATGGATCTAGGGTTTATAAGTTGTTGACAACGGCTTCGACGGAAGAGGGGGATCAAAAATGCTGTTGTATGCTCGTTGTATGCTCGTTGGAGTAGTGTTCGGAGGAGGAGGGGAAACTTTGGAGCCGGAATGATACGTATTTTGTCATGTAGTGTTTTGTCCTATAGTGGAACCTCCATCTATATAAGGAGCCCCTTAGGTAGTGAGGGATGACATTTGAGTGTAACTCTTTTGGTCTCTCTTTTTTGAGGGGAGTACTTTGGAGAACCCAACCTCCGGGTGATTGACGAGAGCTTGTGTCTCAATTGTATATGTGTTGCAAGTTTGCGTTCTTTGTTTAAGATATTGATAAGGCTAGCACGTATCAATTGGTCCGGCTTGCCGCCCATTTAGGGTTTCCGACAGAACCCTAATTGGATCTTCCTCCTTTGCTGACCATTTTCCCCTCCCACATGCGTCGACCAATGCCATCGACTTTCAGCTCGACCTGAGCCCCGCACATCTTCGTCCCTGCACGCGCCCGATCGAGACTGATTCTATGCTCGATGGGTCTTGCGCAGCTCGCCTCGCCTGACCTGCACTCATCTTTGTACGCTCAATCCCATCCTTTACGTGCTTGATGATTTCACCGCTCAGTTCGCTCGACGCCGCACGCTCGACGACAACACAGTTCGACCATCCGCTTCCGCCTCCCGCTTCTGCCGATTCTAGAGCCGTCACTCTGCTCCTTCAGCTATTTTAGCGCTCCTTCTGTATTCCCGCGTCTTCTTCGGCTATTTCAGCGCTCCTTCTATATTCTCGCGTCTTCTTCGGCTATTCCAGCGCCTTCTTCAGCTACTCCAGCGCTTCTTCTGCTGCCACCGCCTCCTGCAGCCTCTCAGTGGCCTCTCAACAACTGACTGCACTTCCTTTTGCTTCCCAGCGGCCCTCATGCACCCTTTTTTGCATTATGGAGGTCTTCATACGGCACATGTAGCATTCTGACAGCCCTCTACCACACCCAATTCAGTACCTCCCGCGCTTCCTCGCATCCTCCAGTCCCCGACTGATGTCTAATAACCCCGATGCCATTCCAACACCCGTCAACGCTCACTGCCGCACCCAATTCAGCCCCGCAGCTTTTTGTCTCCCTCCCGTCTGTTCCATGCTCGTGACTCGTTCAATGGCCCTCCACGCTTGACGAGAGCTTGTCTCTCGATTGTATTCGTGTTTACTTCTATGCATTGCGAGTTTGCGTTCCTTTTTAAGATCTTGATACGCCTAGCCCGTATCATGGAACCGTGGCTGCCTAGGCGGAGCCTGCTCAGAAGAAGAGAGCTACAAAAATCCCTTTTACAAGACAAGGAAATTAGAAATACTTCTTTGATACCAATAAAGACCCCAAGGGTCCCTTAAATAGACATACAAGGGAATAATAGTAAATAAATGCTAACACTTGGACTTACTTAAAACCTAAGAGATAACAAGACTGAACAATAACACCAGACGATAAGAATAAAATCCTAAGATAATAACCACGCACGAAGCCCATAACATGCAACTACGAGCACATTAACTTCAGATAGGATAGACGACTCCTTAAAGTGTAGGAATATGATGAGTGCATTAATCACTTCCTAGACCCCCTTCGCTGGAGAGAGGGGAAGGTTCCTAATGAACTTAAGTAGACCCCCATTTGAGGTAACTAAAAAATATCATAATTTAAAAAGAGGCAATGGAATTTCACTTCGCTTCCATCATTTAAAATGAAAGGCTCCATTTGTTAGCTTCCTCCATTGTGTATGACAAGTCAAGTTCAGATAGGAAAAGCGACTATTTGAATTGTAGGTCTATATGATGAGTACATTAACTAATTCCTAGAACCCTTCACTGGAGGGAAGGGATCAAGCATCCTAATGTACTAAGTAGACCCCTCTGAGCTAGCTAATTAATTAATGATCATAATTTGATGAAAATAATCTTTAGTTCTAATTGTACCTTAATAAAAGAACTGTTTTTAACATTAGGGAATCGTAGGTGTTAAGAAACTTAATAAAGTACTTCGACGGAATAACTTTTTATACTATCATAATAAATTGACCCAATTCTACATGAAAACTTATGGTAATATAGAGTAAACAATGCATTCATTCTGATGATATGTCCTCATAGTTGCTGGTTTTGATTTTCTTATTTTGCAGCAGAATTTTCTTTGGCTCTAATCAACTTTCAGTTTTTTCTGAACTTCCACTATTTTTCCCGCTTTTTAGGATTAATCGGCATCTCAAACACTTCTGCATCCCTTTTTCTAGGTCAATAGAGAAATGACCCTCGAATAATTTCTATATTCTAGCGCATCAAAACGAAAAATCTCAAGATCTCATAATATATGTAAAAGTTATTAAAAAGATGGGGAAAAAATTTAGTTGACTTGGAAGGAGGCACTGTGACAGAAGCAGCTAGCAGGAGCAACCTGCATAGAAGAAATTCTTGGAAACAGCACTCATCTGATCTAATCAAGTAGAGTACTACTAATTACATGATTGCATTCTCAAATGCATTATTTAGCCTTCTAGTATACCAAATAAGATACCAGTCTTTTGAATTTAATATTGATAAGTTTGTAATAGTATATATATGTGCATGAGACTTCTGCTAATGTAGGGTTTAGATAAGCAGCCTTGTATATGCATTCACAGAAAACTGTTTTTATTATTTGAAGTGCCCTCTTTGTTACAATGTAGGCAACTAACTCATTCTCGATTTAGACCCAACTTCATTATTAAAAAATTACCTAATGTGTCTTTCTTTAGAAAATACTATATGTAAATAGAGAATAAAAGGAGCCACAATCTAATTATTCTCATAAATTGTATGTATCATCTCACTTAAATACAAGAATTGTACAATATATATAGGAAGAGAGAGTGGCGATAAAACTACGTATATGATGTGAGACTAATTTCCTAAGGCTATAGTGGGCTCAATGATGGGCCTTGTATGGGACTTTTTTTGCACAGGCTTCTTCAATACTCTCCCGCAAGTTGGAGCATACAAATCGCAGGAACCAAGCATGGACAAGAACTGGTGATATAGGGTATGAGGTAAGGCCTTAGGAAGAATATCAGCAATTTGCCCAGCCGCGGGAACGTGTCTCAAGTCTACTTTCTTCAGCTGAACCTTTTTCACAATAAAGTGGCAATCAACCTCGATGTGTTTGGTACGTTCGTGAAACACCGGATTATTTGCAATATGGAAAGTAGCTTGACTATCACAAAATATAGTGGTAGGAGATGAGAGTACGTTTAACACCCAGATCACTCAGAAGACTTTTCAACCATGTAAGTTCAGAAACAACCGAGGCCATTGAACGATACTTAGCTTCTGCAGATGATCGTGCAATAACGGTTTGTTTTTACTCCTCCAGGTAGCAAGATGTCCACCAAAGTAAGTGCAGTAACCACTTGTGGATAGGCGATCGTCTAGAGAGCCAACATAGTCAGCATCTGAATATGCAATAAGAAATAAGGAGGAGGGCTTATGCAAAAGGTCTTGACCAGGAGCAGTCTTCAGATATTGGAGGATGTGCTCAACAATTTGAAGATGAGAGATTCGTGGAGCATGCATAAAACGACTGACAACCCCAACATCAAACGATGTGTCAGGTCGTGTAACTGTAAGATAAATTAGCTTTGCCCACAAGACGGCGGTAGTACTCTGGGTTTGGAAATGGTATGTCAGAGTCGGAGGCATGTGCACACAGCTTATGGTTAGCATCTATAGGCGTGTCTGCAGGATTGCATCCCAAGTAGCCAGGATCATGAAGAAGATCAAGACAATACTTTAGTTGAGAGAGAACAAGACCATCAGGACAACAAACTACCTTTATAGCTAGAAAATATCTTAGATTGACCATCGAAGTCATCGACTCATGGAGATTAGGTAAAGATTCATAAAAAAATTGCCTGAGTAGAAAACTTTCATTTTTTTCAACACCACAGATGCCGCCACAGACCATCCTTATCTGTCCATACTGGCCCATTATAATTATATCTGATATTTCCAAACCACCATTCAACAACTTTATAAAATGTGGTCTACTTTCATTATTTTCATTGAAACTTCCTTAGAGAGCACTGAGAAATTTCCTAATCAAAAATTTTGATAGGACAACAATGTCCGCGAATATGAATTGGTTCAAATTCGGATAAAAATTTATAGGGCCTACAGTTACCTCGACAAGCTTTGTATCCTTGTAAAAACATAGGTTGCCAAAAAATGTGTACGTGGAGGAATTTCGCAATCGAATGGACAACTCGACCAGTCGACCTTAAATTTGGAAGAATTTTTCAAAGCCTTAGATGGCATAATTTGCTAACGCAATTTTGCCTACAGCTCGACCATATATTTGGTGAAATTTCCAGACATGCCTACAACTAAGCCCCATACTTGGCAGAATTTCTCTGTGTAATGAAGCATGTAACATGGTCCTATACTTGGAGACATTTTTTGATGTAACAGATTTTGCAGCTTGACCCCAGACTCGACGGCTCGCTCTCTAACTTGATCAAAAATCCTTGCCTAATGGAATGTACAACTATGGTTGAATAACTCAATATGATGGGGCAACCGCCTCCAGGTCACTATCACTTATCACCTTCTTCGCCTATCGGCTCAGCTCCTTCGGATCCTTTGGGGCCTTCGCCTATCGGCTTAGCGCCGGATCTCATCGGACTTGACCAATTTCAACCCAAAGTTCCGCTTAAGATCATAAACAACAAAAGATAAACATTTTCTAGTTGCACAAGGCGAGGACTTTGCCAATCTTTGAGTGCTTTGCCCTTTGATTTTTTCACTTTCTAAATTTCGACGTTAAAAATATTGTCGTTAGTTCTCTTTTGACTGTGTGCACATACTTCTCTTGAGCTAAGATGTATCACTCTACTAAGTCATAAGAATGCTAATCAAACTTGAATACGTTAATTTTTTTTAACTTGCCGCCCGGATCGAGTTAAAATCCAAGTTCCGCCAACCTTCATAATGTCATCTTAAACAAATATTGCCAACTAGATAAAGAAACCTGATAAAAATTTCTTGCCTTTTGTACTGTTTCCAAGATTTTTGATTTAATATTAGGAGCTCTATTATTTTGACCGAGTTAACCATCCTTTATTTTGTGTGATATTTTTCTTTAGTTATTGATAAGAAAATAAACGACGTAGGAGGCAAGCGCACCTATCGCGTGTAGTATATATGATAAAAATCATATCAAGGTCGTATTTAGTCCTGGGTCCCGTCGAGTATTGTTACTTCGAGCTACGGCTATTGTTTTATCGGTGATTAAAAATAAGTGAGTGTTTGCAATAATTAAAAACAAAAATGATAACAATCGCGGGCTTGGTGTGCGTTTAGCAAAAACCAAGAAAAGCGATAGAAAAGACAAAAAACTAAGTTATGAAAGCTATAAAGAAAGCTGTAAATCTATAGGATCCCTTCTTCTTGTGCTGTAAATCTACAGAAAGCTTGGTTTCGTTCATCCCAATCTTCGTCCCGCTTTGATCATCGATCCCGGCTCCTGCCTTCTGCTTGTGCTTGTTGTGTTCCCTGTCTTCCGAGTGATTCTTCTATAGGATCCCTTCTTCTTCTATAGGATCCATTCTTCTTCTTCTTTTATAGGACGACATCATCTTCTTCTATAGGCTCTTTCTTCTTCATTATCTTCTTCTTTTATAATCTCCTCTTCTTCTGTAAGGTCTCCCTTCTTCTTCTGTAAGGTCTCCCTTCTTCTTCTATATGCTACCTTCTTCTTCTATATGCGCTCTTCTCCTTCTTCTATAGGCTTGTCGAATCTTGGGGGTTCTAGATTGGTCAGACCTAGTTTTGTATTTGTAATCCTTACTTTGATATAATGGATTTCATGCCCTGCCCTGTGGTTTGCCCTCATTCTTCTTGATCTATAGAATCACTTCTTCTAATTCTTCTATAGGATCCCTTCTTCTACTTCTATAGGATCTCTTCTTCTTCTTCTTCAATATGATCCCATATTAATTTTCTTTTATATGATCTCTTCTTCTTCTTATTATTCTATATGCTCCCTTCTTCTTCTTCTTCTTCTTCTTCTTTCATATGATCTCTTTTTTTTTTCTTCTATAGGAAACCTTTTTTTTATAGGATCCCTTCTCCTTCTTCTTCTTTTATAGGATCCCTTCTTTTTCTTCTTCTTCTTCTTCTTCTAGAGATTACCTCATTCTTCTTCTTTTATAGGATCCCGCTTCTTCTTCTATAGGATATTTTCTTTTTCTTCTTCTTCTTCTTCTTCTTCGTCTTCTTCTATAAAATCTCATCTTCTTCTATAGGATTCTTTTTTTTTCTATAGGATCCCTTCTTCTTCTATATGATATTATCTTTTATATAATATTTTCTTCTTCTATATAATCCCTTATTCTTCTTCTATAGGATCCCTTCTTCTTCTTCTTCTTCTTCTTCTGTAGGATCCATTCTTCTTCTTCTTTTATAGGACGACATCATCTTCTTCTATAAGCTCTTTCTTCTTCATTATCTTCTTCTTTTATAATCTCTTCTTCTTCTGTAAGGTCTCCCTTCTTCTTCTATATGCTACCTTCTTCTTCTATATGCGCTCTTCTCCTTCTTCTATAGGCTTGTCGAATCTTGGGGGTTCTAGATTGGTCAGACCTAGTTTTGTATTTGTAATCCTTACTTTGATATAATGAATTTCATGCCCTGTCCTGTGGTTTTCCCTCATTCTTCTTGATCTATAGAATCACTTCTTCTTATTCTTCTATATGATCCATTCTTCTACTTCTATAGGATCTCTTCTTCTTCTTCTTCAATATGATCCCTTATTAATTTTCTTTTATAGGATCTCTTCTTCTTCTTCTTCAATATGACCCCTTATTAATTTTCTTTTATAGGATCTCTTCTTCTTCTTCTTCTTCTTCTTCTTATTCTATATGATCCCTTCTTCTTCTTTTTCTTCTTTCATATGATCTCTTCTTCTTTTTTCTTCTATAGGAAACCTTTTTTTATAGGATCCCTTCTCCTTCTTCTTCTTTTATAGGATCCCTTCTTTTTCTTCTTCTTCTTCTTCTAGAGATTACCTCATTCTTCTTCTTTTATAGGATCCCGCCTTCTTCTTCTATAAAATATTTTCTTTTTCTTCTTCTTCTATAAAATCTCATCTTCTTCTATAGGATTCTTTTTTTTTTCTATAGGATCCCTTCTTCTTCTATATGATATTTTCTTTTATATAATATTTTCTTCTTCTATATAATCCCTTATTCTTCTTCTATAGGATCCCTTCTTCTTCTTCTTCTTCTTCTTCTTCTATAGGATCCATTCTTCTTCTTCTTTTATAGGACGACATCATCTTCTTCTATAGGCTCTTTCTTCTTCATTATCTTCTTCTTTTATAATCTCTCCTTCTTCTGTAAGGTTTCCCTTCTTCTTCTGTAAGGTCTCCCTTCTTCTTCTATATGCTACCTTCTTCTTCTATATGCACTCTTCTCCTTCTTCTATAGGCTTGTCGAATCTTGGGGGTTCTAGATTGGTCAGACCTAGTTTTGTATTTGTAATCCTTACTTTGATATAATGGATTTCATGCCCTGCCCTATGGTTTTCCCTCATTCAAAATGAGTGGATTTTCCACGCACAGTTGTGTGCATTTGTGTTGTTCTTGTATTCTCTTCTTGCTTGCATGCCTGAGTTTGTGTGTGGTTCAATTCCCATTTTGAGTCAAGCAGTATGAATTTTATTAAAAAAAATCCATTTTCTAGAAAATCTTTTGTTTGTATATGTCATAATCGAGTTTTTATTATTCACAAACAAATAAGGATTTTATCTACTCGTAGTTTTTATTAAAAAAAAAGAGCACAAATCTTCCAGATAGTGCTAGTATAAAGAAGAAAGACTATTTACATAGTTTAGTTTTTTTTTTAAAAGAATCCAATTATTTCATACAATTTTGATCTTTACGAATTCACTATGTTAGTTTTGTACACCTTTCTAACATTTAGAAGAAATTATGTTTAGATTTAAGGTGTTTACATACTCGATTATTTGCACTACAATTATATGGTTCAAGCACAAAAGTACCTCAATTTGTATTTTTCTTCTATGATTGTTGATAATAATGATGTGCGATGCACGCTATAGTGTTCTCTTTCAATCTAATTTTTTTAACTGCTTCTTAACATGTCATTTTTGAATTTACTACTTTCATTTAAATTTTTTCTTCCAGACGAGACGACTGCACCAAGAGAATGAGGAATTGACTATATAATGGTTTAATCTACGTTCTATTCTCGCTATTCGCAGTCCTATTCTCGCTATTCGCAGTCCAATTTTTTCGAGTTTTTCCGCGCTTTTTGAAAATACGCTCTGTACATGAATTTTTAGGAAAATTGTTCAACATGAAAGTTGTAGATCTCGTCGAGATCTACAACTTAGACGAGATCTACAACTTTCGTGTTGAGCACTTTTCCTAAAAATGCACGCACAAGACGTATTGCCGCCCTGATTGAAATATGAGCGTAATTTTTGTAAATACGTCTTGTACATGCATTTTTAGGAAAAGTGTTCAACACGAAAGTTGTAGATCTCGATGAGATTTACAACTTTCGTGTTGAATAATTTTCCTAAAAATGCATGTACAGAGCGTATTTTCAAAAAGCGCGGAAAAACTCGTCAAAATTGGACTGCGAATAGCAAGAATAGGACTGCGTATAACATTGCCCTATAACTTTGTAACGTTCATTATCCCGAATCAGACTCCGTTCTTCTCCCAGTTCTTGGCTCTGTGCCCTGTGGTGAGCGTGAGGCAGAGCGGGATGCCTTTCCCCCTGTTTTTCTCCAGCAACCCCTGTTTTCCTCCGGCAACCATCGATAGGGACGGTCTCCGAGGACGATGACAACAGGGACGATCTCGGCAAGGAGCCATCGACAGGGATGATCCTCCGCAAGAACCCCTTTTTTAGCAAGGAAGCCCTCCCTCACCAGAGCTCTCTTCTACATTGTGATGCAGTGCCGGCGTCATATCATGCCTTTTCACCGTCCC
The DNA here is from genome assembly GCA_033032865.1 of Dactylorhiza incarnata. NCBI lineage: Eukaryota > Viridiplantae > Streptophyta > Magnoliopsida > Asparagales > Orchidaceae > Dactylorhiza > Dactylorhiza incarnata. The sequence continues at coordinate 242,207 of JAWHQI010000699.1, forward strand.
AGCTCATTCTTTTACTGCCTTTTCGGTTTCCTAAAACTGAACCGCAGTCAAGAATCGTCCGATGAAGAGATGATGAAAGTCAACAATGACTGGCGTTAATGAACAGACCGAGCCGGAATCGGAGACTATCAACGCTTGGGAGCTCATGGAGGGCCTCGAGGACGAAACCGCTCCAACTTGCCCCGCCAATCTCGAAAGATCCTTCTCAAGCCGAAGAGGTTCGCCCGAGCCACATCCGGCGAAATTTAAATCATCTCAAACTTCCGCCGCCGGCTCCCCGAAGCCATCCTGGTTGCACAGCGTCACCGGAGATTACTTCCAACTTGCGTCATGTGATTCCTTTTCCTCCGGCAATGATGCTTTTAACATTGTGATGCAGTGCCTCGGCACCATATGCGGCGCCGACGTCGTCAAGGGCTTCAAAAAGAGCATCTACATGGCCAACAACGGCGGCGTCAACTTTGTCAGCCCGGGTTACACCAAGGGCGACGGCCTCAGCCACCGACGTCTTCTCCGCCACCGACGTCTTCTCCGCCACCGACGCCAAGAGCAGCGCCCGAGACTCTCATGTCCCCGTGAGCACTCTCCTCCTCCTCTTCTTCTTCTTCATTTTCCTGGATTCTAATTGCTCGGTTCGACGAGTTTTGAGCCGATCATCTAAAAAAGACATTTTTTCTTCTTCTTATACTTAAGTTCAAACAGATTTGAGCAGATCTTTCAAACAGATTGCGCAATGGAAGATAAGCAGATCTTTCAAAATGTTCAGCTCAATGTCAACTTTCTTGTTTCTCTTCTAAAGAAAAACTGGCAAAATGTAAGTTCTCTTTCTTTTTTTCTCAAGTTCTGGATTTTAGGTTTTTGAACAAATTAATGCAGGAATAGTAAAGCATGGAATAGTAAAGCATGGATGGTTGATCTTGATTGTTTTGATCACTTGGCACAGATTTTAATTAAATCTGGGTACCTCCAATTAGTATTAATCATTTCTGCATTTTGGTTTAGAGAAAAGCCTTGCATATTCGTTTTATTGGGCAGAATTGGGCTCCTGAATTAGAATTAGGAGGCTCAATTCCAATTATTTTGTTTGGCTAGCTCAATTCCTTTATTTTCGCATAAAGGAATTGGAGAAATTGGGAATGAAGCTGAAGAAATTTTCTTGAGTGTGAATCCTAGTGATATTAACTCTTCTAACATAAATTTCTATAAAGTCCATCTAAGTGAGATTTTAGAGTTATTTAGCAAAAAATGAGAATTGTAGAGAGAAAATATGAGTAACAATCTTAATGTAATTGAGCTCTTTAGAGATTGTTTTTTGGTGGAGAATCTTACTTCAAATTCTAGAAAGAAATATAGTATTTTAAAGGAAGAATCCCCAGTGAAATATTACTCATTGGAATTAAGTTTATTTTGAATTGTGCATACATGACTTGGTATTGATATCAAACCAACATCGATTCATAGAAGATAAATCTTCTAATCGATAATTGGGCCAATGAAACAATTTTAATTTCAACAATTTTTTTTTTCAACATCTGTATCATTATGCTTGTCCTGATTCAAAACTTGAAAAGTAGATTTTTAGAGAAAGAACATAGTCAGATATGTATGAAGAATTTCTTTCGGAGTATCTTGTAGTAGGAGAATCCTTTAGAGACAGATATTTGAGAATGTCATAATGAGACTTCTAGATATTATATTTGAGCGGTGAGATCAAATTTTGAGAGAGTTTTTAGTGTGGGGACATAATGAAAGCTTTAAAGAATAAAATTCTAAAGAGAAAATATTCGAGTGAGACAATCATGAAAAACAACAACAACACTCAAGCCTTTATCCCACCATAGTGGGGTCAGCTATATGGATCCATTGTCGCTTTAATCATAGCCTCACTCTTGCCTAAGTACATCATATCTTTCCTTATAGTTTCATTCCAAGTCTTTTTTGGTATACCCCTCCCCCGTTTAGCATGTCTAGTGACTAAACTCTCACAACACCTAATATGTGTCTCTAATGGTCTCCTATGTACATGTCTGAACCATCTTAAACGAGCTTCTCGCATCTTCTCTACAATTGGCGCCACTTCTGTCTTATCCCTGATACATTCATTCCTAATTTTATCTAGTCTCATGTAACCACACATCCACCTAAGCATTCTCATCTCCGCAAATCCCATTTTTTTGCTCATGTACACCATTCACTGCCCAACACTCAGAACCGTAGAGCATTGCTGACCTAATTGCAGTACGGTAAAACTTGTCTTTTAAGTTTTATTGGTACTTTATGATCACATAAGATCCCAGACGCGCCTCTCGACCCTCTCCACTTGGATTCTATGTATCACATCTTTATCTACACCTCCATCTTTTTGAATTATCAATCCCAGATATTTAACGCACTCACTGCGGGAAATATCTTGGTCACCCAATTTAATTACGAAGTCATCCGACCTTCTTGCACTACTAAATTTAAGCTCTATATACTCCGTCTTTGTCTTGCACTACTATTTTTTTTTGATTTTTTTTGGGTGTGCTGCAAATCCTTGCACCACTTCCGATCGGGTTTGCGGTGTTCTTGGTTCACCTGGCCACCATTCCCATCACCGGAACCGGCATAAATCCGGCCAGGAGCCTCGGAGCCGCCATTATTTACAATAAGCATCATGCCTGGGACGATCAGGCGAGTCTCATCTCTCAATTGTATTATTATGCATTCTCAGTAAACATCAAATTCATCTCATAAATGCTTATAATCGTGCATGATTTATGATGTACAGTGGATATTAGGGGTCGGACCATTCATCGGTGCTGCCCTAGCTGCACTCTACCACCAGGTTGTGATAAGGGCGCTCCCGTTCAAGAGAAGGTCTTGAATCATCTCAACCATTTATTTTGCATTTTATTCCTAATCTCCGTCCACCGTCATTGTGATCAGCCTTTCTCCCCAAGTATTTCCAGTCTTTAAGCAGGTATATTCCTAATCTCCGTCCACCGTCATTGTGATCAGCCTTTTCCTAATTCTTGTTCTGCATTGCCTATATTGATGTTCTGTTCAGTGGTTTTTAAAAGATTTTGTTGTCAACATGAATATTTGTGTTTCATTATTATTTATGTTAATAATAAACTGAAGGGATCATGATTTTGTTGGAGAAAACTGTAGTGAAATATCTGAAGATTGTTTTTATTTTCTTTCTTCAATGATTCAGCAAACATGCCTTTTTTTTAATCTTTTCAATTCATTTGAAAATATTTTGGATCTTCTCCCACATATTTCTGGAGGTAGTGTACCACACCAATATTCATTAAAAACTGCTCGTGGAAGTATCAGATCGTCACTTTGATACCAAATTTGTTAGAGGAAAATATTTTTAGCGGAACACAGAAGGATTCTTCACATGCCTAAATGACCACAACAGGGCTTTATATAGTCTTCAAAATGATTCTTTACAATTTTTTGAGAGGTCTCAACTCTTGAAGAGATATAAATTTTCATTAAAAACACCATTACGCCAAATGACACATGTCTTTAAAATGATTCTTCACATACCTAAAATAATTCTTTACAACTTTTTGAGAGGTTCTTAACTATTGAAGAGACATAAATATTCTTCTTCTTCTCCTTCTTCTTCTTCTTCTTCTTCTTCTTCTTCTTCTTCTTCTTCTTCTTCTTTTGCTTCTGCTTCTGCTTCTTCTTCTGCTTCTTCTTCTTCTGCTTCTTCTTCTTCTTCTTCTTCTGCTTCTTCTTCACATACCTAAAATAATTCTTTACAACTTTTTGAGAGGTTCTTAACTATTGAAGAGACATAAATATTCTTCTTCTGCTGCTTCTGCTGCTGCTTCTGCTGCTGCTTCTGCTGCTGCTTCTGCTGCTGCTTCTGCTCCTGCTGCTCCTGCTGCTCCTGCTGCTCCTGCTTCTGCTTCTGCTCCTCCTCCTCCTCCTCCTTCTCCTCTTCTTCTGCTTCTTCTGCTTCTTCTGCTTCTGCTCCTGCTCCTCCTCCTCCTCCTCCTCCTCCTCCTCCTCCTCCTCCTACTCCTCCTCCTCCTTCTCCTTCTCCTTCTCTTCTTCTGCTTCTTCTTCTTCTTCTTCTTCTTCTTCTTCTTCTTCTTCTTCTTCTTCTTCTTCTTCTTCTTCTTCTTCTTCTTCTTCTTCTTCTTCTGCTTCTTCTGCTTCTTCTGCTTCTTCTCTGAAGTCCTTCTCCCTCTCCTCCTCCTCCTCTTCTCCTCCTTCTCCTTCTCCTTGTCCTTCTGCTTCTGCTTCTCCTGCTCCTCCTTCTCCTTCGTCTCAAGTTTCGTCTCCTTAGCGCTTCAAAGATTTCTTACTTTCTTCTTTCACCAATTTGACATGCCCCATCCCTTCTCCCCCTTCTCCTTCTTTTCCTTCTCCTTCTTCTCCTCCTCCTCCTCCTCCTTCTTCTTCTTCTTCTTCTTCTGCTCCTTCTCCTCCTCCTCCTCTTTCTCCTCCTCCTCCTTTTCCTTCTTCTTCTTCTTCTTCTTTGAAGTCCTTCTCCTCCTCCTCCTCCTCCCCCCCCCCCCCCCCCCCTTCTTCTTCTTCTCCTCCTTCTCCTCCTTCTCCATATCCAACTCCTTCTCCTCCTGCTTCTACTGCTCCTCCTTCTCCATCTGCATTTTCTCCAGTTCCCCTCTCTTTCTTCTCCCGCTCCTACTCCTCCATCTCCCGCTCCTCTTTCTTTTCTTGCTTCTCCAGCTCCTTCTCTCTCTTCTCTTGCTTCTTCGCTTTTTCTTCTGCTTCTTCTCCACCATCTCGCTCTCCTTCTTCTTCTTCTCCTTCTGCTTCTTCTTCTCCTTCTTCTCCTTCTTTTCTTCTGCTCCTCCTTCTTCTTTTTCTCCTCCTTCTTCTTCTTCTTCTTCTAGTTCTTCTTTTTTCTCCTTCTGTTTTTTCTTCTCCTTTTGCGTCTCCTTCTTCTCCTACTCCTTCTGCATCTCCTTCTTCTCCTACTCCTTCTGCTTCTCCTTCTTCTCCTTCTCCTTCTTCTCCTTTTCCTTCTCCTCCTCCTCCTCCTCCTTCTTCTTCTTCTCCTCCTTCTAATTCTCCTTCTTCTTCTCCTTCTCCTTCTCTTTCTCCTCCTCCTTTTTCTTCTTCTCCTCCAGCTTCTCCTTCTTCTCTCGCTTCTCCTTCTTCTTAGGCGCTATGTCTTTCTCCCGCAAAACCGCAGTCGCTCCCTTGGTTCTCCATTGTCGTCCCCTCTCCACCGTCAGCTCCCTCCCTCCGTTGGCCCATAACCCGTGCACGATGCACTGTTCCCCGTGCTCCGCGCCCCGTGTACTATGGAGAGCACGACGAAGGAGGGTGCAACAAAATAGGACACGATAGATGATGGAATGACAGATGAGCGCCCACCTCCGTTGTCGTCCCCCTCCGTTGTCATCCCCCTCCGTTGTCATCTCCCCTCTGTTGTCGCCCCCCCCTCCGTTGTTGCCCCCCACCTCCGTTGTCTCCCCCCCTCCGTAGTCGTCCCCCTCCGTTGTCTCCCCCCTCCGTTGTCTCCCTCTTCCGTAGTCGTCCCCCCCTCTGTTGTCGTCCCCCATCCGTTGTTGACCCCCCTCCGTTGTCCTCCTTACTCCTTTCCCCTGGTTCTCCATTATCGTCCCCTCTCCACTGTCACCCCCTCCCTTTGTTGACCCATAACCCGTGCGTGGTGCCCTATTCCCGTGCTCCGTGCCTCGTGTATTGTGGCAATTGTGACGGAGGAGGGCACAATAAAAGAGGGCACAACAAAAGAGGGCACAATAGATGAGGGAGAGACAAAGGAGCGCCCCCCTCCGTTGTCGTCCCCCTCCGTAGTAGTCCCATCTCCATTATCGTCCCCCTCCTTGCTCCTTTCCCCTTCGTTGTCGTCCCCTCCATTTTCATCCCCCTTGCTCCGTAGGCCCGTAACTTGTGTGCAGTACCCTCTTCCCCATGCTCTGTGACTCGTGTATTGAGGCGATCTTGACGAAGGAGCGCGCAATAAAAGAGGGCACGATAGATGAGAGAACGCCAGAGGAGCTCCCCCCTCCATTGTCGTCCCCCTCCGTTGTCGTCCCCCCTCCGTTGTCGTTGTCCCCTCTGTTGTCGTCCCCCCTCCGTTGTCATCCCCCCTCCGTTGTCGTCCCCCCTCCATTGTCGCCCCCCCTCCGTTGTCGCCCCCTCCGTTTTTGTACCCCCTCTGTTGTCGTACTTTCTCCTTGCTCTTTGCCCCTTGGTTCTCCATTGTCGTCCCTTCTCCACCGTCATCCCCCTCCCTCTGATGGACCGTAACTCGTGCACGATGCACTATTCCCCGTGCTCCGTTCCCCGTGTACTATGACGATCGTGACTGAGGAGGGTGCAACAAAATAGGGCACGATAGATGATGGAATGACAAATGAGCGTTAATGCACTCACGACAAGTGTACCGGTTGCACACGTAATTTAAAATGGGCGAATTTTCCCAAGTATCGATCTCACACGGAACACAGTAAGGTGGAGTTAACTTTCGTGGGAGAACTTGAGATTGAAGTCCTTTAGGTCGGATGGGTTGCGGTTGGTTTTGTTTTGGTTTGCGGAAAACAAAATAAAAGAAGCCTAAATTAACACTACTATGCAGTCCGATATGCACTGCTTCACAAGGCGCATGGACGGAATGAAAGTGCGGAAGTGTAGCTAGGGTCGTTAGCACCTCTTGGATAGGCGAGTGGATTATAGGCCGTTAGCACCGCTTCACAACGTGGATGGCTGAGAAGGCTTGCAGATGGAATGGAAACGCTTTGCGGAATTGAGGGTCGGAATCACCTCATCACGAAGCTCACACCTAGCAATTGCTAGTGTAGCAAACCCAAACACTCACACCACAATCACCACAAGAGCTCACCTCAAGCAACTCATACAAGGATAATAACATTGCATGACAATGAAATGAAGATTAAATCAAATGTAGAATGCCAACATCATCAAAATATAAAGAAACTAGGTGCAAACATCAAGAAAGGTGGAGATAGTGCAATGGATACAACCACATCCGGAGGCTCATTGAGATTCACGGTAGGAATCACCGGGTCATCACTCAGTGTTCTAACTCGGTCTTTAACTGACGTTCGGGGTCCAAAATAGCTGTCACCTTCTTCCAAAATACCCGTCTTCTCCGTCTCACGATCCGGCCACATCCGATGCTATGCTCTCCAAGATTGGTGATGAAGGTAGGGTTAGAATCTCCTCTTTGAAGGCTCCAGATGATGCGAGGTGGCCTAAGGCAAAGACTTGGTGGAAGGGGAAAGAAAATGGAGTAGCTGCCCCTTCCGGTGGAAGAAAATCGGGACTGGTTCGGGGTCCAGAATACTTAAAAATCGCAGCTTAAATAGAAAAAGTTCAGAATTCTGTTCATGCACGACCGTGCGTTTTAGAATTGCACGACCGTGCGTGAACAAAATAAAACATAATTTTTTAGACAAAAGAGGAGCTCGTGCGATTTTACTCACGCACGGGCAAAACCAACAGCGCGTGAACAAGACGCACGACCCATGACAGATCGCCAAAAAAGGGTTGCAGAACGCACGGTCGCATCAATCGTGCGTGAAGGAAACGTACGACTGTGCGATTTCTACAGGATAAAAGTTCAACAGAACAGAGATCTGCCTGCCTGCAAAACAAACCACAAACTGGGGCATAGGCGACAAGCACACAAAATGTTAGGAGTCGGGAAAATTAGAGTTACGAGAGGGAGAGAGAGGGGAGAGGGAAGGAGATTAGAACTAGAGAGGAGGAGAGGGAAAACTCAATTTCATTCCAAGATGGAAATAATACAGGGCTTACGCGTCCTCTTATAGCGACGAGGAGCGAATACAAAAGGAAATTCTGAAATTAGGAAATACGGAATTACTTAAAATGCCTTAAGCAAACAAAGCAACAAATAAAACACCTAAAGCAAACAAAGCAACAAATAAATTATTAATTATCCTCGGCGGGAACGGTGGGCCCCTCCGATATACGCGCCCGGCGTGTGTAAACTTTCCAAGGCGGCTCGTCGTCGTGCAGTTCCGTAACAATGCCGCCGTCTGGAAAATGTGCCTTGTCCTCAAGGCAGTAGTCGGCAAACTGGCGACGGAAATCATCTCGTGGAAGCCACGTCGCTTCCGAGTCGGGCCGCCCGGTCCAAGTCACGAGAACCTCTTCAGATGTAGTGTCCCCTGTGGTGCGGTGCCTGCGGTCGAGGATCGAGGCGGGGTAGTAGGGCGCTTCCCCGGCAAGGTCGAGGTCATCCGGGATGTGGTCCGTAGTGGTGTGGTCCCCCACCACGCGCCGAAGCTGTGAGACATGAAAGATTGGATGAATGCGGCTCCCGGTTGGGAGGCGTAGGCGGTAAGCGACCGCCCCTATGCGGGCGATGATCTCGAAGGGCCCGAAGAACCGTGGCGCCAATTTGGGGCATGGTCGGCGTGCCACTGAAAGCTGGCGGTAGGGATGGAGCTTGATGAAAACCTTCTCTCCCACTTCAAAGGAGAGGTCCCGACGTTTCTTGTTGGCGTAGGAAACCATCTTCTGTTGGGCCCGTCGTAGGTGGTGCTTCAGATGATCCAGAATGGTATCCCTATCGCGGAGAGCGGTGGCCAGACTCTCCACCTGACATTCCCCTGGTAGGTGTCGGACAATAGATGGTGGAGGGCGGCCATAGACGACCTCAAAAGGAGTAGTGTCGGCCGCTTGGTGGTGGGCGGTGTTGTAAGAGTACTCAGCCCATCCGAGCCACTTGGCCCAACTGCGAGGTTGCTCCCCCACGAAGCAGCGAAGGTACGTTTCCAGGCGCCGATTGAGGACCTCCGACTGGCCGTCGGTCTGTGGGTGGTATGCCGTGCTCATACGAAGACGGGTACCCTGTAAACGAAACAGTGTAGTCCAAAAGGTACTCAGAAATAGCGGGTCGCGGTCGCTCACGATTGACCGGGGAAATCCGTGGAGGCGCACGATCCTCTGGATGAAGCTGTCGGCTACTGTGGAGGCGGTGTATGGATGATGGAGGGGAATGAAATGTGCATACTTCGAGAGCCGGTCCACCACGACCAAGATGCAATCGTGTCCCTGTGATCGGGGCAGTCGTGTGATGAAATCCATGGCGATGTCGTCCCACACACGGTCGGGGATCGAAAGGGGCTGAAGTAGACCACCCGGAAAAACTGTCTCGTACTTGGCTTTCTGGCAGATGAGGCAGGCGGCCACGAAGGCCTTGACCTGTCGGAACATGTGAGGCCAATAAAGAGAGGCTGCCAGTCGTCGGTATGTTCGGTAAGCACCAGCATGTCCTCCCATTGGGGATGTATGAAACTCTGCCAATAACAGGGGAATGCTCGGGGAGGAGGGCGCGAGTACGAGGCGTCCTTTGAAGAGAAGACGACCGTCCACCAAGGAATACGGTGGATGAGCTGCGGCGTTCGTGCTGAGTGCTATTCGAATCCTGTTGAGTGACGGGTCGGCTTCTATTTCCCGTTGGAGGGCCTCCGTACCCTCCCAGACGGGGCGGGAGATGGCTGCTAGTATGGGATTGCGGGAGAGGGCGTCAGCTGCGCGATTCGCCTTGCCAGGTCGAAACTCGATCCTGAAGTCGTAGCCCAGTAGCTTTGCCACCCACACCTGTTGGGCGGGCGTAACGATCTTCTGCTGCAGAAGGTACCAAAGGTTATGGTGGTCGGTGCGGACCACGAAATGTCGGCCCAGTAGATAGGGCCGCCCGTGTTGTATTGCGAGAACGAGGCCCATGAGCTCATTCTCGTAAGCGGAGCGGCTGCGGATAGTGTCGGAGAAGGCACGGCTAAAGTAAGCCACAGGGCGGCCGACCTGCATAAGGACGGCTCCCACGCCGATGCCTGAGGCGTCGCACTCCACGAGGAAGGGCTGAGTAAAGTCTGGCATGGCTAACACCGGGGCGCGGACCAGGGCTTGCTGAAGAGCGACGAATGCGGCGGAGGCCGCCGCTGACCACTCGAAAGTGCCCTCGGCTGACTTCTTCAGGAGCTGGGTGAGGGGACGGGCCAGAGTGCCGTACCCCTGTATGAACCTGCGGTAGTATCCTGTTAGGCCAAGGAACCCACGAACATCGCGGATAGAAGATGGTGTTGGCCACTGGAGGACCGCCTCGATCTTGTCGCTATCTATTGCGACCCCTGTGGCGGAGATGGTGTGTCCCAGGTAGCGCACCTCCGGAACCCCAAAAGAGCACTTGGTGGGGTGGAGCTTGAGGTGGTGGTGCCGTAGCGTGGCCAGCGTCTGGCGGACGTGCTGGAGGTGCTCCTCCCAAGAAGAACTGTAGACCAAGATGTCATAAAAAAAAACAAGTACATGCTGACGAAGTACCGGTCGAAAGATGTCGTTCATCGTGGCCTGAAAGGTGTCCGACGCGTTAGTCAGGCCGAATGGCATGACCAGGAACTCATAGTGGCCGTCATGGGTCCGGAAGGCTGTCTTGGCGACGTCGGCCGGACGAACGCGGATTTGGTGGTAGTCTGCACAGAGGTCCAGCTTGGTGAAGATGGTCGCGCCGTGGAGTTCGTCCAGAAGCTCCTGAATCACGGGAATTGGGTACTTGTCCGGGACGGTGGCTTTGTTGAGCTCCCGATAGTCTACGCAAAAGCGTCAGCTGCCGTCGTTCTTCCTGACCAAGAGGACCGGGCTAGAGAAGGGGCTTGCACTGGGGCGGATGAGGCCCCCCATCAGCATGTCGCGAACAAGTCTCTCGATTTCATCCTTTTGTATGTGCCCATAACGGTATGGCCGGACCGAAGCTGCGGTCACGCCGGGCTGTAGAGGGATGGCATGATCGTGCGTTCGGGCGGGTGGCAACTCGGATGGTGCTGAGAAGAGGTCTGCAAACTCGGACAGAAGGGCCTGAAGTTCCGGAGGTGGAGATGGGGCTGGTGGTGCCGTGTCCGTGATGGACCAGAGCCATGCTGAGAAATCGACGTCGGCAGTCCTCTGAATAGTGCGAAAGGAGACGGGGGAGCGAAGTAGGGCGACATCTCCCGTAAGGCAATGCTCCCATTCGTTTTGTAGGAACCGCATCGTCATAGACCTCCAATTGACTCGCACGTCACCTAGCGTGCGCAACCATGCCACCCCCAGGATGGCGTCGATCCCGCCAAGGCCGAAGACGTAGAAGTCTGTCGTCACGGAGTAAGGGCCCACGGAAAGCGAGACGCTCGGACAATGCCCCTTGATCGAGCGGCGGCGGCCATCGCCCAAGCTAACGGAGAAGTCCGGAGATGGCTCTATCGGAAGGCGTAGCTGCTTGGCCAGTTGATCTGAGAGAAAATTATGACTAGCCCCGCTGTCCACTATGATTATAATGCGGCGTTCGCCTAACTTGCCCGCCAACTTCATGGTTTGGGGGCCGGAGATGCCGCCCACCAAAAAACAAGGGAGTTCCAGACGATGAAAGCAAACTCGGACAGAAGGGCCTGAAGTTCCGGAGGTGGAGACGAGGCTGGTGGTGCCGTGTCCGTGATGGACCAGAGCCATGCTGAGAAATTGACGTCGGCAGTCCTCTGAATAGTGCGAAAGGAGACGGGGAGCGAAGTAGGGCGACATCTCCCGTAAGGAAATGCTCCCGTCCGTTTTGTAGGAACCGCATCGTCATAGACCTCCAATTGACTCGCACGTCACCTAGCGTGCGCAACCATGCGACCCCCAGGATGGCGTCGATCCCGCCAAGGCCGAAGACGTAGAAGTCTGTCGTTACGGAGTAAGGGCCCACGGAAAGCGAGACGCTCGGACAATGCCCCTGGATCGAGCGGCGGCGGCCATCGCCCAAGTTAACGGAGAAGTCCGGAGATGGCTCTATCGGAAGGCGTAGCTGCTTGGCCAGTTGATCTGAGAGAAAATTATGACTAGCCCCGCTGTCCACCATGATGATAATGCGGCATTCGCCTAACTTGCCCGCCAACTTCATGGTTTGGGGGCCGGAGATGCCGCCCACCGAAAAACAAGGGAGTTCAAGACGATGAAGGTCGACATCGGTGGTGGTTCCGGTGGTGTCCTCTGCTGCGATCTCGAGGTCCTCAAAGTCCTGTAAGGTGATCTCTGGTTCAAAGTCGCCGATGATGGCGTGAAATTCTTTGACCGCACATACGTGGGTAGGGGAGTAGGGTTGACGACAGCGGAAATAGAGCCCCTTGCGACGGAGGTCGTCGAACTCGCGGTTGGAGATACGTTGCGGGGGACCTGGGCGGCCTGGCCGGCTGGCTGGAGGTGGCCGAGGGGCCGGTGGTTCCGGGGCACCGGGACGCCATGGTCGGCCGCCCGGCGGAGGCCCGCCCAGAGTCGGTGGGGGTCGCGGAGACAGGTCCGCCTCCACGAGGCGTGCCATGTCGAGGGCCTCAGAAACCGTCCTGGGGTGATGGGTGCGGAGTCGGGACCGGATGTTGGGCTTGAGGCCCTGCATGAAGAAGCCAAGGTAATGATCCGGTGGTAGGCCCGGAACATGGGTGACGAGGGCCACGAACTCATCGATGTAGTCATCCATTGTGCCGATCTGGCGCGCTCCACACAGTCGTTCGATGGCAGATCCGGAATAGCGGCTGTCGTAGCGGCGGATCATCTCCTGTTTGATCTCCGGCCAGGAGATAGATGAGTTGGTTTGGCGGAGCCACCGGGCCCAATGAAGGGCGGAGCCGTCGAGTCCTACGACGGCGGTAGAGACCTTGTCCTGCTCGGGCGTATGGTGGAGATCGAAGTACTGTTCCGCCTTGGCAATCCACCCGATTGGGTCCATACCGGTAAAGGTGGGAAGATCCAAAGTAAGGGTTGGTCGGTCTGGGGGAAAAGGAGCCGGGGGATCTCCGTTGTGCGGTAGTGGTGCCGCGCCGAGGATGGATACACACGAGGGATTCCTGTGCGTCGACACGGCGGAGGAGTGCCTCGTTGGAGTCGGCCGCTGGGAGCTCGGTCGTCGAACGGGTGTTGGGGGCCATCCCCCCGAGCGTGGGTGGGCGTTACGGCGCGCGGACGGGGCTTCAACGACGGACGAAGGTCGGTGCAGCGTCGGCTGGCGCGTCTTGCAGGCGCTATCGGACTGCGGACGAGGCTGCGACCATGGGCTGGTGCACCGGCAGCTGTTGCGTGCGGCGATGGCTATGCGAGGGCGTCGCAGAGCAGCAACGGGACATGGGCGAGGCGCGAGTGAGACGAGCGCACGAGGAGCGGAGTTAAGGCAGCGATGCGCGAGGCTCCGACGGCTATAACAGCGGGCGGAGCGGCAGGTCGGACCAGTTGTTAGGAGTCGGGAAAATTAGAGTTACGAGAGGGAGAGAGAGGGGAGAGGGAAGGAGATTAGAACTAGAGAGGAGGAGAGGGAAAACTCAATTTCATTCCAGGATGAAAATAATACAGGGCTTACGCGTCCTCTTATAGCGACGAGGAGCGAATACAAAAGGAAATTCTGAAATTAGGAAATACGGAATTACTTAAAATGCCTTAAGCAAACAAAACAACAAATAAAACACCTAAAGCAAACAAAGCAACAAATAAATTATTAATTATCCTCCGCGGGAACGGTGGGCCCCTCCGATATACGCGCCCGACATGTGTAAACTTTCCAAGGCGGCTCGTCGTCGTGCAGTTCCGTAACACAGAACAACATGAAATATCAAAATAAAGATATGGGGAGCACAATGTGCTACCCCCAACAGAATAACGCGCAATTGCACACCACAACGGGCCAAAATATGCACTTTGAGTGAAAGTGTAAACGAGTGAAATATAATCAATAATGAACTAAAAGTGAAGTGCAAGTGAGTGAAAACCAACCCGCATGAGTCCGAAAAACACTATAAATACCAGACTCATCACACCCCCAGACTTAAACATTTGCTCGTCCTGAGCAAATCACTCCTCAAGTGGACAAGAAAATGAATAGCTGGCTTAGAAATTGCAAGGGTGAAGTACCATGTGAAGTCGCATGCTCACGCTCATAAAAATACAGTAGAAGAAATTTCTAATTATGCACAATAGTTTATATTTTTCTAAGAGCGTCTCTATATATTGTTTTTCTCAAAAATCGAATCGCGGTGAATCATCCGGTCACGCGTAGGAAGAAAATAGACTGATCGCTAAGGTGAGCATTGCCAAAGATCCGTGCGCGTAGGAAGAAAGTAGACCGGTCGCTAAGGTGAGCATTGCCAAAGATCGGTGCTCGGGACAACCTCCAAAGAAATACATCAATGTTGGTGACCATAAGCTCACCCGTTCGCACTCTCACCACGACATTGGTTGGTTCAATTGCGCGACTCTGTAGGACTTTAGATTTAAACGAGTCTTGGGTTACGGTAGGGTATACGAGGATAAACGAGAGGGCTCACGCACCTAACCAAACACCAACAATACAAGCGGGTGCACCACACCCCCAGACTTGGACTTGACAACATGGGTGTGTGCACCGCCTACTCCCAACTATTAATTTCACATAAATATTTACATTTCATTCATTTCACATACTTTTTCTTTTTCAAAATTTCTTTTCTCATATTTCTTCACAAGCAATTTCAACAAATTTCTCAATGCGGCACATCCACGCATTCACAAAAATAGCACCACATCGGCACCCCAAAATGAAATACACACTAAGCTCAGATTTGGGTATACGACTAAGATCGACTTTCTGGCTTTGGTGACATATTGGTGGAGCTGAATCCAAAAGACGGGGTAGGCACATCCATGCATTCAGAAAAAACAACACCACATCGGCACCCCAAAATGAAATACACACTAAGCTCAGATTTGGGTATGCGACTAAGATCGACTTTCTGGCTTTGGTTACATATTGGTGGAGCTGAATCCAAAAGACGGGGTATGCACAAAGGGCTAGCGAGGATAGAGTGATAGGAATGGAACATAAGCTCAACCGGGCCAAAATGATGGCCTACATAACACTCGCGCGTCTGAAATAACCTATACTCATGATTCAAGAATAGCTTGGGGCAAGTTCTTAGCCATCGAGAAAGACTATCCATCCTCCCGACTCGAGCAATACGAGGCTAACAAACGTCTACACACATCCCTATGCGACCGTCGAATTCACACCTGATTCACCAAATTTTTGAGTAGAATAAACAATGTTTACGCTATTAAAAAGAGTATAAACTAAAAGCATAAAGAAAAATTAATTCTACGCGAATTTCTATGCGAGACGAGAGCACTCGACTAGGAGCACTGCAACAGTCAACATTTTACTCCGTCTCACAATCCTAGGCCAGCACATTAATTTTCCCACATCACACATAAGAAATGAATTTAACTCGTGAAGCACAATGGTTAAGCAAACGCTTATGTGGGTGTTGTGGTGTTCGGTGAAAATGAACATTACAAAATAACTGAAATAAAATCACTTCTAGAATGGTTTGAAATGTGCACGTGCAGTGGGTAATGAATACAACCACTCTCCCCCAGACTTGAGCTAAACAATACTACACAAGATATAACAATAAAAGTTAAAATAAAAGATAGGGGAAGAGAGTACCCATTGCTCAAAAGTGAGCATAACAGAAGATTGACGTGAAAACCAAGACAAAGCTGCAGCATCCGCCATCCAAAAAAAGTGCCTGCAAGGGTGAGCTCCGCCAAAACAAAAGAAAATACACAAACTAAAATGAAATACAACTAACTAAACCAAACTAAGTAGAATAAAAGTGCATGAAAAAGTAAGATAAATACTTGGGTTATTGTCCTCCCAGCATGACTTATTCAGAACTTAAAGAATTGTAGCTGATGGGAGTATGGAAGGAGAAGTGGACATGCAACTGGCCTAATATCCGTGTCGGTAGCGGGTACCGATACGGCGATAGAACAGATACCCTTCTACCTAAATAATAATACATGTTCCACACAGGTAGAGGGAAGAGAATGCAAGAGGAGGAGGAGGAATCCTCGCTCATCTCACCAAAAATATCCTTGCCCAGTAAGGTGCCGTCAACAGGGAGGAGGCAAGAGGATAAGACGATGAATGAGGCTTCCTCTTTGGAGGAGGGATCAACCTCCTCACATAAGAGGATACATTCATCATTGAATTGAGTCAAATGCTTCAAGTCCTCCTGGGGTACCTGTGAAATCTCAACCTGCACAAGCTCAGATAGAGAATGGTGATCAGGAAATAATCAGCAATCGGGGGAGTGGTCCCGATCTCACTCCCATGAGGTTGTAGCAGAAGGATATTGTCGGCATCGACGACGATGCTGGAGGGCTTAGTAGGATCATCAGTGGTCTCCTTCACGATTTGGACTTCTTCCACCGGTGCTGAGGTAGAATCCTCTTCACCTTGGTAAATATCCTCCTCCATAGGAATATGCACAACACATAATTCGCCTGTCTTATCCTGCGAAACATACTCAATAATGTCGTCATAAACGAATGTAGTAGTACACAAGAGGGTGAGGAATAGTGCTTGGATAAAAATCAAGCACAGATTCCTCACAAAGAATCGAATCCCCAGGTAATGATAAATGCACATGGGAAATGGGCTCAACCATGTCGGAACATAGATTAGCCACACATCTCATGGTTGTATCCACATCACTCCCTTCAAAACATGAAGGTGACACGAACACATAGCCAGAGGTCGAAGATGTGCCGCCAGAAGCAGGAGTCGGGATGATGCGGATATCCAGCTCGTCATCCTCGTCGAATTGGCGAAGATACTCGGCACAATCCTTCGGAGTGTAATTTGTGCTTCGACAAAACAAGCATCGTTTTGTATTACTCCTCGGTCCTTGCGGGGCCAGAGAGGAATACAAAAATGGTAAATGCGGCGAGGACGAGTGGCCATAAGACTTGGGCACGGAGTTTGAAGGACAGTAAGAGAACGGTGCTCCATACACTGGGCCACGAGAATTATGCCCACCATCTCCAGTAGGGCATTTATCACTACTATGGTTGTAATCACCACACCATCTGCAACGAATATTAAGGTGAGCAAACATGGTGTGAGAACAATGGATTCAACAAGAACAAACACTCTTTGCAAACCACCCCACCCAACAATAAATGACTAAGACAACCTATATTTAAAACAAGAAAAATGGAGTAAGATGAAATAAACAAAAACAACGATATACAAAAAAAAAGAACTTCTATTTCAGGTTCTCCCTCTCCAGAAACACACAGGTCTGTGTTCCTTGCAACGACGCCAAAAACTTAATGCACTCACGATAAGTGTACCGGTCGCACAAGTAATATAAAATGGGCGAATTTTCCCAAGTATCAATCTAATAAGGAACACAGTAAGGTGGAGTTAACTTTCGAGGGAGGACTTGAGATTGAAGTCCTTTAGGTCAGATGGGTTGGGGGAGGTTTGGTTTTGGTTTGCGGAAAACAAAATAAAAGTAACCTAAATTATCACTACTATGCAGGCCGCTATGCAATGCTTCGCAAGGCGGATCGACGGAGTGAAAGTGCGGAAGTGTAGTGAGGGCTGTTAGCACCTCTTGGCTAGGCGAGTGGATTATCGGGGCCGTTAGCACTGCTTCGCAATGTGGATGACCGAGAAGGTTTGCAGATGGAATCGAAACGCTTTGCAGAATTGAGGGTCGGAATCACCTCATCACGAAGCTCACACCAAGCAATTGCTAGTGTAGCAAACCTAAACACTCACACGACAATCACCACAAGAGCTCACCTCAAGCAACTCATACAAGGATAATAACACTGCATTTCAATAAAATGAAGATTAAATCAAATGTAGAGTGCCAACATCATCAAAATATAGAGAAACTAGCTACAACATCAAGAAAGGCGGAGAGAGTGCAATGGATACAACCACATCCGGAGGCTTGTTGAGATTCACGGTAGGAATCACTGGGTCGTCACTACGTGTCCTAGCTCGTTCTTCAACTGACGTTCGGGGTCCAGAAGAGAAGTCACCTTCTTCCAATATACCCGTCTTCTCCGTCTCACGATCCGGCCATGTCCGATGTTATGCTCCCCAAGCTTGGTGATGAAGGTAGGGCTAGAATCTCCTCTTTAAAGTCTCCAGATGATGCGTGGTGGCATAGGGCAAAGGCTTGGTGGAAGGGGGAAGAAAATGGAGCAGCAACCCCTTCCGGCGGAAGAAAAGCGGTACTGGTTCGGGGTCCAGAATACCTAAAAATCGCAGCTTAAATAGAAAAAGTTCAGAATTTTGTTCATGCACGACCGTGGGTTTTAGAAACGCACGACCGTGCGTTATAGAAAAGCACGACCGTGCGTTAACAAAAGAAAACATAATTTTTTAGACAAAAGAGGAGCTCGTGCGATTTTACTCACGCACGGGCAAAACCAACCGTGCGTGAACAAAACGCACGGCCCAGGGCAGATCACCAAAAAAGGTCTGCAGAACGCACGACCGCATCAATCGTGCTTGAAGGAAACGCACGATCGTGCAATTTCTACAGGATATAATTTCAACTGAATAGAGATCTTCCCGCCTGCAAAACAAACCACAAACTGGGGCATAGGCCACCACCACACAGAACAACATGAAATATCAAAATAAAGATATGGGTCGCACAATGTGCTTACCCCCAGCAGAATATCGCACAATTACACATCACAATGGGCCAAAATGTGCACTTCGAGTGAAATTATAAATGAGTGAAATATCATCAATAACGAACTAAAAGTGGAGTGCAAGTGAGTGAAAATTAGTCTGGATGAGTCCGAAAAACAATATAAATATCAGACTCATTAAGCGCCCACCTCCGTTGTTGTCCCCCTCCATTGTCGCCCCCCCCGTTGTCGTCCCCCTCCATTGTCACCCCTTCCGTTGTTGGCTCCCCTCTGTTGTCGTCCCCCTCCGTTGTCGTCCCCTCTCCGTTGTCGGCCCCCTCCGTTGTCGCCCCCCTCCGTTGTCGTCCCCTCTCCGTTGTCTTTCCCTCTTCGGTGTTGTCCACCCTCCGCAGTCGTCCCACTTCCGTTGTCGTCCCCCCTCCATTGTCTCCCTCCCTCCATTTTCTTCACCCTCCGTTGTCCTCCTCCTCCATTGTCGTCCCCCCTCTGTTGTCATCCTCCATCCATTGTCGCCCCCCCTATGTTATCCTCCTTGCACTTTTTCCACCGTCATCCCCCTCCCTTCGTTGACCCGTAACCCATTCTTGGTGCCCTATTCCTCGTGCTCCATGCCCCATGTATTGTGGCGGTCGTGACGGAGGAGGGCACAACAAAAGAGGGCACAACAAAAGACGACACAATAGATGAGGGATGAACAGAGGAGCGCCCCGCCTCTGTTGTCATCCCCCTCTGTTGTTGTCCCTCCTCCGTTGTCGTCCCCCCTCCGTTGTCGTCCCCCATCTGTAGTAGTCCCACCACCGTTGTCGTCCCCACCTCCGTTGTCGTCCCCATTCTGTTGTCGTCCCCCTCCTTGCTCCTTTCCCCTTAGTTCTCCATTGTCGTCCCCCCTCCGTTGTCGGTCCCCCTCCGTTGTCGGTCCCCCTCCGTTGTCGGCCCCTCTCCGTTGTCGCCCCCTCCGTTGTCGCCCCCCTCCATTGTCGCCCCCCTCTGTTGTCGCCCCCCTCCGTTGTCGCCCCCTCCGTTGTCCCCCCCTCCGTTGTCCCCCCTCCGTTGTCGTCCCCCTCCATTGTCGGCCCCCTCCGTTGTCGGCCCCCTCCGTTGTCGGCCCCCTCCGTTGTCGTCCCCCTCCGTTGCCGTCCCCCTCCGTTGTCGTCCCCCTCCGTTGTCGTCCCCTCTCCGTTGTCTTTCCCTCTCCGTTGTTGTCCACCCTCCGCAGTCGTCCCACTTCCGTTGTCGTCCCCCCTCCGTTGTCTCCCTCAATCCATTTTCTTCCCCCTCCGTTGTCGTCCCCCTCCATTGTCGCCCCCCTCTATTGTCATCCTCCATCCATTGTCGTCCCCCTATGTTGTCCTCCTTGCACTTTTCCCCTCGATTCTTTGTTGTCCCCTCTCCACCGTCATCCCCCTCCCTTCGTTGACCCGTAACCCATGCGTGGTGCCCTATTCCCCGTGCTCCATGCCCCATGTATTGTGGCGGTCGTGACTGAGGAGGGCACAACAAAAGAGGGCACAACAAAAGAGGGCACAATAGATGAGGGATCGACAGAGGAGCGCCCCGCCTCCGTTGTCGTCCCCCCTCTGTTGATGTCCCTCCTCTGTTGTTGTCCACCCTCCGTTGTCGTCCCCCATCCGTAGTAGTCCCACCTCCGTTGTCGTCCCCACCTCCGTTGTTGTCCCCACCTCTGTTGTCGTCCCCATTCTGTTGTCATCCCCCTCCTTGCTCCTTTCCCCTTGGTTCTCCATTGTCGTCCCCCCTCCGTTGTCGGCCCCCCTCCGTTGTCGCCCCCCTCCGTTGTCGCCCCATCCGTTGTCGCCCCCCTCCGTTGTCGCCCCCTCTATTGTCTCCCCCCTCCGTTGTCGCCCCCTCCGTTGTCGCCCCTTCCGTTGCCGCCCACCTCCGTTATCGTCCCACCTCTGTTGTCGTCCCACCTCCGTTGTCGTCCCCCTTCCGCTGTCGTCATCCCCGTTGTCGTCCCCCCCGCTCCGTTGTTGTCCCCCCCGCTCCGTTGTTGTCCTCGCTCCGTTGTCGTCCCCCCTCCGTTGTTGTCCCCCTCCGCTGTCGTACTCCCTTCGCTGTCGTCCCCATTCCGTTGTCGTCTCCCCCTTCGTTGTCGTCCCCTCTCCGTTTTAGACCTCCCTCCGTTGTCATCCCTCTCCGTTGCCGTCCCCCCTCCTTTGCCGCCCCCCCTCCGTTGTCGCTTTAATCATAGCCTCACTCTTGCCTAAGTACATCATATCTTTCCTTATAGTTTCATTCCAAGTCTTTTTTGGTATACCCCTCCCCCGTTTAGCATGTCTAGTGACTAAACTCTCACAAGACCTAATATGTGTCTCTAATGGTCTCCTATGTACATGTCTGAACCATCTTAAACGAGCTTCTCGCATCTTCTCTACAATTGGCGCCACTTCTGTCTTATCCCTGATACATTCATTCCTAATTTTATCTAGTCTCATGTAACCACACATCCACCTAAGCATTCTCATCTCCGCAAATCCCATTTTTTTGCTCATGTACACCATTCACTGCCCAACACTCAGAACCGTAGAGCATTGCTGACCTAATTGCAGTATGGTAAAACTTGTCTTTTAAGTTTTATTGGTACTTTATGATCACATAAGATCCCAGACGCGCCTCTCGACCCTCTCCACTTGGATTCTATGTATCATATCTTTATCTACACCTCCATCTTTTTGAATTATCAATCCCAGATATTTAACGCACTCACTGCGGGAAATATCTTGGTCACCCAATTTAATTACGAAGTCATCCGACCTTCTTGCACTACTAAATTTAAGCTCTATATACTCCGTCTTTGTCTTGCACTACTATTTTTTTTTGATTTTTTTTGGGTGTGCTGCAAATCCTTGCACCACTTCCGATCGGGTTTGCGGTGTTCTTGGTTCACCTGGCCACCATTCCCATCACCGGAACCGGCATAAATCCGGCCAGGAGCCTCGGAGCCGCCATTATTTACAATAAGCATCATGCCTGCGACGATCAGGCGAGTCTCATCTCTCAATTGTATTATTATGCATTCTCAGTAAACATCAAATTCATCTCATAAATGCTTATAATCGTGCATGATTTATGATGTACAGTGGATATTAGGGGTCGGACCATTCATCGGTGCTGCCCTAGCTGCACTCTACCACCAGGTTGTGATAAGGGCGCTCCCGTTCAAAAGAAGGTCTTGAATCATCTCAACCATTTATTTTGCATTTTATTCCTAATCTCCGTCCACCGTCATTGTGATCAGCCTTTCTCCCCAAGTATTTCCAGTCTTTAAGCAGGTATATTCCTAATCTCCGTCCACCGTCATTGTGATCAGCCTTTTCCTAATTCTTGTTCTGCATTGCCTATATTGATGTTCTGTTCAGTGGTTTTTAAAAGATTTTGTTGTCAACATGAATATTTGTGTTTCATTATTATTTATGTTAATAATAAGCTGAAGGGATCATGATTTTGTTGGAGAAAACTCTAGTGAAATATCTGAAGATTGTTTTTATTTTCTTTCTTCAATGATTCAGCAAACATGCCTTTTTTTTAATCTTTTCAATTCATTTGAAAATATTTTGGATCTTCTCCCACATATTTCTGGAGGTAGTGTACCACACCAATATTCATTAAAAACTGCTCGTGGAAGTATCAGATCGTCACTTTGATACCAAATTTGTTAGAGGAAAATATTTTTAGCGGAACACAGAAGGATTCTTCACATGCCTAAATGACCACAACAGGGCTTTATATAGTCTTCAAAATGATTCTTTACAATTTTTTGAGAGGTCTCAACTCTTGAAGAGATATAAATTTTCATTAAAAACACCATTACGCCAAATGACACATGTCTTTAAAATGATTCTTCACATACCTAAAATAATTCTTTACAACTTTTTGAGAGGTTCTTAACTATTGAAGAGACATAAATCTTCTTCTTCTTCTTCTTCTTCTTCTTCTTCTTCTTCTTCACATAAATATTCTTCTTCTTCTTCTTCTTCTTCTTCTGCTTCTTCTTCTTCTTCTTCTTCTTCTTCTTCTTCTTCTTCTTCTTCACATAAATATTCTTCTTCTTCTTCTTCACATAAATATTCTTCTTCTTCTTCTTCTGCTTCTTCTGCTTCTTCTTCTTCTTCTTCTTCTTCTTCTTCTGCTTCTTCTGCTGCTTCTTCTGCTTCTTCTTCTGCTTCTTCTGCTTCTGCTTCTTCTGCTTCTTCTTCTACTTCTTCTGCTGCTGCTGCTGCTGCTGCAGCTCTTTCTTCTTCTTCTTCTTCTTCTCTTTTTTCTTCTTCTTCTTCTTCTTCTCTTTCTTCTTCTTCTTCTTCTGCTTCTCTTTCTTCTTATGCTTCTCCTTCTTCTTCTTCTCCTTCTTCTCCTTCTTCTTCTCCTTCTTCTTCTTCTCCTCCTCCTCCTCCTCCTGCTTCTGCTTCTTCTTCTTCTTCTTCTTCTTCTTCTTCTTCTTCTTCTTCTTCTTCTTCTTCTTCTTCTTCTTCTTCTTCTTCTTCTTCTTCTTCTTCACATAAATATTCTTCTTCTTCTTCTTCTTCTGCTTCTTCTTCTTCTTCTTCTTCTTCTTCTTCTTCTTCTGCTTCTTCTGCTGCTTCTTCTGCTTCTTCTTCTGCTTCTTCTGCTTCTGCTTCTTCTGCTTCTTCTTCTACTTCTTCTGCTGCTGCTGCTGCTGCTGCAGCTCTTTCTTCTTCTTCTTCTTCTTCTCTTTTTTCTTCTTCTTCTTCTTCTTCTTCTCTTTCTTCTTCTTCTTCTTCTGCTTCTCTTTCTTCTTATGCTTCTCCTTCTTCTTCTTCTCCTTCTTCTCCTTCTTCTTCTCCTTCTTCTTCTTCTCCTCCTCCTCCTCCTCCTGCTTCTGCTTCTTCTGCTTCTTCTGCTCTTCTGCTTCTGCTCCTGCTGCTCCTGCTTCTCCTGCTTCTCCTGCTTCTGCTTCTGCTCCTGCTCCTCCTGCTCCTCCTCCTCCTCCTTCTCCTTCTCCTCCTCTTCTTCTTCTTCTTCTTCTCCAGTTCCCCTCTCTTTCTTCTCCCGCTCCTACTCCTCCATCTCCCGCTCCTCTTTCTTTTCTTGCTTCTCCAGCTCCTTCTCTCTCTTCTCTTGCTTCTTCGCTTTTTCTTCTGCTTCTTCTCCACCATCTCGCTCTCCTTCTTCTTCTTCTCCTTCTGCTCCTTCTTCTTCTTCTTCTAGTTCTTCTTTTTTCTCCTTCTGTTTTTTCTTCTCCTTTTGCGTCTCCTTCTTCTCCTACTCCTTCTGCATCTCCTTCTTCTCCTACTCCTTCTGCTTCTCCTTCTTCTCCTTCTCCTTCTTCTCCTTTTCCTTCTCCTCCTCCTCCTCCTTCTTCTTCTTCTCCTCCTTCTAATTCTCCTTCTTCTTCTCCTTCTCCTTCTCTTTCTCCTCCTCCTTTTTCTTCTTCTCCTCCAGCTTCTCCTTCTTCTCTCGCTTCTCCTTCTTCTTAGGCGCTATGTCTTTCTCCCGCAAAACCGCAGTCGCTCCCTTGGTTCTCCATTGTCGTCCCCTCTCCACCGTCAGCTCCCTCCCTCCGTTGGCCCATAACCCGTGCACGATGCACTGTTCCCCGTGCTCCGCGCCCCGTGTACTATGGCGAGCACGACGAAGGAGGGTGCAACAAAATAGGACACGATAGATGATGGAATGACAGATGAGCGCCCACCTCCGTTGTCGTCCCCCTCCGTTGTCGTCCCCCTCCGTTGTCATCTCCCCTCTGTTGTCGCCCCCACTCCGTTGTTGCCCCCCACCTCCGTTGTCTCCCCCCTCCGTAGTCGTCCCCCTCCGTTGTCTCCCCCCTCCGTTGTCTCCCTCTTCCGTAGTCGTCCCCCCCTCTGTTGTCGTCCCCCATCCGTTGTTGACCCCCCTCCGTTGTCCTCCTTACTCCTTTCCCCTGGTTCTCCATTATCGTCCCCTCTCCACTGTCACCCCCTCCCTTTGTTGACCCATAACCCGTGCGTGGTGCCCTATTCCCCGTGCTCCGTGCCCCGTGTATTATGGCAATTGTGACAGAGGAGGGCACAATAAAAGAGGGCACAACAAAAGAGGGCACAATAGATGAGGGAGAGACAAAGGAGCGCCCCCCTCCGTTGTCGTCCCCCTCCGTAGTAGTCCCATCTCCATTATCGTCCCCCTCCTTGCTCCTTTCCCCTTAGTTCTCCGTTGTCGTCCCCTCCATTTTCATCCCCCTTGCTCCGTAGGCCCGTAACTTGTGTGCAGTACCCTCTTCCCCATGCTCTGTGACTCGTGTATTGAGGCGATCTTGACGAAGGAGCGCGCAATAAAAGAGGGCACGATAGATGAGAGAACGCCAGAGGAGCTCCCCCCTCCATTGTCGTCCCCCTCCGTTGTCGTCCCCCCTCCGTTGTCGTTGTCCCCTCTGTTGTCGTCCCCCCTCCGTTGTCATCCCCCCTCCGTTGTCGTCCCCCCTCCATTGTCGCCCCCCCTCCGTTGTCGCCCCCTCCGTTTTTGTACCCCCTCTGTTGTCGTACTTTCTCCTTGCTCTTTGCCCCTTGGTTCTCCATTGTCGTCCCTTCTCCACCGTCATCCCCCTCCCTCTGATGGACCGTAACTCGTGCACGATGCACTATTCCCCGTGCTCCATTCCCCGTGTACTATGACGATCGTGACTGAGGAGGGTGCAACAAAATAGGGCACGATAGATGATGGAATGACAAATGAGCGTTAATGCACTCACGACAAGTGTACTGGTTGCACACGTAATTTAAAATGGGCGAATTTTCCCAAGTATCGATCTCACACGGAACACAGTAAGGTGGAGTTAACTTTCGTGGGAGAACTTGAGATTGAAGTCCTTTAGGTCGGATGGGTTGCGGTTGGTTTTGTTTTGGTTTGCGGAAAACAAAATAAAAGAAGCCTAAATTAACACTACTATGCAGACCGATATGCACTGCTTCACAAGGCGGATGGACGGAATGAAAGTGCGGAAGTGTAGCTAGGGTCGTTAGCACCTCTTGGATAGGCGAGTGGATTATAGGCCGTTAGCACCGCTTCACAACGTGGATGGCTGAGAAGGCTTGCAGATGGAATGGAAACGCTTTGCGGAATTGAGGGTCAGAATCACCTCATCACGAAGCTCACACCTAGCAATTGCTAGTGTAGCAAACCCAAACACTCACACCACAATCACCACAAGAGCTCACCTCAAGCAACTCATACAAGGATAATAACATTGCATAACAATGAAATGAAGATTAAATCAAATGTAGAATGCCAACATCATCAAAATATAAAGAAACTAGGTGCAAACATCAAGAAAGGTGGAGATAGTGCAATGGATACAACCACATCCGGAGGCTCATTGAGATTCACGGTAGGAATCACCGGGTCATCACTCAGTGTTCTAACTCGGTCTTTAACTGACGTTCGGGGTCCAAAATAGCTGTCACCTTCTTCCAAAATACCCGTCTTCTCCGTCTCACGATCCGGCCACATCCGATGCTATGCTCTCCAAGATTGGTGATGAAGGTAGGGTTAGAATCTCCTCTTTGAAGGCTCCAGATGATGCGAGGTGGCCTAAGGCAAAGACTTGGTGGAAGGGGAAAGAAAATGGAGTAGCTGCCCCTTCCGGTGGAAGAAAATCGGGACTGGTTCGGGGTCCAGAATACTTAAAAATCGCAGCTTAAATAGAAAAAGTTCAGAATTCTGTTCATGCACGACCGTGCGTTTTAGAATTGCACGACCGTGCGTGAACAAAATAAAACATAATTTTTTAGACAAAAGAGGAGCTCGTGCGATTTTACTCACGCACGGGCAAAACCAACAGCGCGTGAACAAGACGCACGACCCATGACAGATCGCCAAAAAAGGGTTGCAGAACGCACGGTCGCATCAATCGTGCGTGAAGGAAACGTACGACTGTGCGATTTCTACAGGATAAAAGTTCAACAGAACAGAGATCTGCCTGCCTGCAAAACAAACCACAAACTGGGGCATAGGCGACAAGCACACAAAATGTTAGGAGTCGGGAAAATTAGAGTTACGAGAGGGAGAGAGAGGGGAGAGGGAAGGAGATTAGAACTAGAGAGGAGGAGAGGGAAAACTCAATTTCATTCCAAGATGGAAATAATACAGGGCTTACGCGTCCTCTTATAGCGACGAGGAGCGAATACAAAAGGAAATTCTGAAATTAGGAAATACGGAATTACTTAAAATGCCTTAAGCAAACAAAGCAACAAATAAAACACCTAAAGCAAACAAAGCAACAAATAAATTATTAATTATCCTCGGCGGGAACGGTGGGCCCCTCCGATATACGCGCCCGGCGTGTGTAAACTTTCCAAGGCGGCTCGTCGTCGTGCAGTTCCGTAACAATGCCGCCGTCTGGAAAATGTGCCTTGTCCTCAAGGCAGTAGTCGGCAAACTGGCGACGGAAATCATCTCGTGGAAGCCACGTCGCTTCCGAGTCGGGCCGCCCGGTCCAAGTCACGAGAACCTCTTCAGATGTAGTGTCCCCTGTGGTGCGGTGCCTGCGGTCGAGGATCGAGGCGGGGTAGTAGGGCGCTTCCCCGGCAAGGTCGAGGTCATCCGGGATGTGGTCCGTAGTGGTGTGGTCCCCCACCACGCGCCGAAGCTGTGAGACATGAAAGATTGGATGAATGCGGCTCCCGGTTGGGAGGCGTAGGCGGTAAGCGACCGCCCCTATGCGGGCGATGATCTCGAAGGGCCCGAAGAACCGTGGCGCCAATTTGGGGCATGGTCGGCGTGCCACTGAAAGCTGGCGGTAGGGATGGAGCTTGATGAAAACCTTCTCTCCCACTTCAAAGGAGAGGTCCCGACGTTTCTTGTTGGCGTAGGAAACCATCTTCTGTTGGGCCCGTCGTAGGTGGTGCTTCAGATGATCCAGAATGGTATCCCTATCGCGGAGAGCGGTGGCCAGACTCTCCACCTGACATTCCCCTGGTAGGTGTCGGACAATAGATGGTGGAGGGCGGCCATAGACGGCCTCAAAAGGAGTAGTGTCGGCCGCTTGGTGGTGGGCGGTGTTGTAAGAGTACTCAGCCCATCCGAGCCACTTGGCCCAACTGCGAGGTTGCTCCCCCACGAAGCAGCGAAGGTACGTTTCCAGGCGCCGATTGAGGACCTCCGACTGGCCGTCGGTCTGTGGGTGGTATGCCGTGCTCATACGAAGACGGGTACCCTGTAAACGAAACAGTGTAGTCCAAAAGGTACTCAGAAATAGCGGGTCGCGGTCGCTCACGATTGACCGGGGAAATCCGTGGAGGCGCACGATCCTCTGGATGAAGCTGTCGGCTACTGTGGAGGCGGTGTATGGATGATGGAGGGGAATGAAATGTGCATACTTCGAGAGCCGGTCCACCACGACCAAGATGCAATCGTGTCCCTGTGATCGGGGCAGTCGTGTGATGAAATCCATGGCGATGTCGTCCCACACACGGTCGGGGATCGAAAGGGGCTGAAGTAGACCACCCGGAAAAACTGTCTCGTACTTGGCTTTCTGGCAGATGAGGCAGGCGGCCACGAAGGCCTTGACCTGTCGGAACATGTGAGGCCAATAAAGAGAGGCTGCCAGTCGTCGGTATGTTCGGTAAGCACCAGCATGTCCTCCCATTGGGGATGTATGAAACTCTGCCAATAACAGGGGAATGCTCGGGGAGGAGGGCGCGAGTACGAGGCGTCCTTTGAAGAGAAGACGACCGTCCACCAAGGAATACGGTGGATGAGCTGCGGCGTTCGTGCTGAGTGCTATTCGAATCCTGTTGAGTGACGGGTCGGCTTCTATTTCCCGTTGGAGGGCCTCCGTACCCTCCCAGACGGGGCGGGAGATGGCTGCTAGTATGGGATTGCGGGAGAGGGCGTCAGCTGCGCGATTCGCCTTGCCAGGTCGAAACTCGATCCTGAAGTCGTAGCCCAGTAGCTTTGCCACCCACACCTGTTGGGCGGGCGTAACGATCTTCTGCTGCAGAAGGTACCAAAGGTTATGGTGGTCGGTGCGGACCACGAAATGTCGGCCCAGTAGATAGGGCCGCCCGTGTTGTATTGCGAGAACGAGGCCCATGAGCTCATTCTCGTAAGCGGAGCGGCTGCGGATAGTGTCGGAGAAGGCACGGCTAAAGTAAGCCACAGGGCGACCGACCTGCATAAGGACGGCTCCCACGCCGATGCCTGAGGCGTCGCACTCCACGAGGAAGGGCTGAGTAAAGTCTGGCATGGCTAACACCGGGGCGCGGACCAGGGCTTGCTGAAGAGCGACGAATGCGGCGGAGGCCGCCGCTGACCACTCGAAAGTGCCCTCGGCTGACTTCTTCAGGAGCTGGGTGAGGGGACGGGCCAGAGTGCCGTACCCCTGTATGAACCTGCGGTAGTATCCTGTTAGGCCAAGGAACCCACGAACATCGCGGATAGAAGATGGTGTTGGCCACTGGAGGACCGCCTCGATCTTGTCGCTATCTATTGCGACCCCTGTGGCGGAGATGGTGTGTCCCAGGTAGCGCACCTCCGGAACCCCAAAAGAGCACTTGGTGGGGTGGAGCTTGAGGTGGTGGTGCCGTAGCGTGGCCAGCGTCTGGCGGACGTGCTGGAGGTGCTCCTCCCAAGAAGAACTGTAGACCAAGATGTCATAAAAAAAACAAGTACATGCTGACGAAGTACCGGTCGAAAGATGTCGTTCATCGTGGCCTGAAAGGTGTCCGACGCGTTAGTCAGGCCGAATGGCATGACCAGGAACTCATAGTGGCCGTCATGGGTCCGGAAGGCTGTCTTGGCGACGTCGGCCGGACGAACGCGGATTTGGTGGTAGTCTGCACAGAGGTCCAGCTTGGTGAAGATGGTCGCGCCGTGGAGTTCGTCCAGAAGCTCCTGAATCACGGGAATTGGGTACTTGTCCGGGACGGTGGCTTTGTTGAGCTCCCGATAGTCTACGCAAAAGCGTCAGCTGCCGTCGTTCTTCCTGACCAAGAGGACCGGGCTAGAGAAGGGGCTTGCACTGGGGCGGATGAGGCCCCCCATCAGCATGTCGCGAACAAGTCTCTCGATTTCATCCTTTTGTATGTGCCCATAACGGTATGGCCGGACCGAAGCTGCGGTCACGCCGGGCTGTAGAGGGATGGCATGATCGTGCGTTCGGGCGGGTGGCAACTCGGATGGTGCTGAGAAGAGGTCTGCAAACTCGGACAGAAGGGCCTGAAGTTCCGGAGGTGGAGATGGGGCTGGTGGTGCCGTGTCCGTGATGGACCAGAGCCATGCTGAGAAATCGACGTCGGCAGTCCTCTGAATAGTGCGAAAGGAGACGGGGGAGCGAAGTAGGGCGACATCTCCCGTAAGGCAATGCTCCCATTCGTTTTGTAGGAACCGCATCGTCATAGACCTCCAATTGACTCGCACGTCACCTAGCGTGCGCAACCATGCCACCCCCAGGATGGCGTCGATCCCGCCAAGGCCGAAGACGTAGAAGTCTGTCGTCACGGAGTAAGGGCCCACGGAAAGCGAGACGCTCGGACAATGCCCCTTGATCGAGCGGCGGCGGCCATCGCCCAAGCTAACGGAGAAGTCCGGAGATGGCTCTATCGGAAGGCGTAGCTGCTTGGCCAGTTGATCTGAGAGAAAATTATGACTAGCCCCGCTGTCCACTATGATTATAATGCGGCGTTCGCCTAACTTGCCCGCCAACTTCATGGTTTGGGGGCCGGAGATGCCGCCCACCAAAAAACAAGGGAGTTCCAGACGATGAAAGCAAACTCGGACAGAAGGGCCTGAAGTTCCGGAGGTGGAGACGAGGCTGGTGGTGCCGTGTCCGTGATGGACCAGAGCCATGCTGAGAAATTGACGTCGGCAGTCCTCTGAATAGTGCGAAAGGAGACGGGGAGCGAAGTAGGGCGACATCTCCCGTAAGGAAATGCTCCCGTCCGTTTTGTAGGAACCGCATCGTCATAGACCTCCAATTGACTCGCACGTCACCTAGCGTGCGCAACCATGCGACCCCCAGGATGGCGTCGATCCCGCCAAGGCCGAAGACGTAGAAGTCTGTCGTTACGGAGTAAGGGCCCACGGAAAGCGAGACGCTCGGACAATGCCCCTGGATCGAGCGGCGGCGGCCATCGCCCAAGTTAACGGAGAAGTCCGGAGATGGCTCTATCGGAAGGCGTAGCTGCTTGGCCAGTTGATCTGAGAGAAAATTATGACTAGCCCCGCTGTCCACCATGATGATAATGCGGCATTCGCCTAACTTGCCCGCCAACTTCATGGTTTGGGGGCCGGAGATGCCGCCCACCGAAAAACAAGGGAGTTCAAGACGATGAAGGTCGACATCGGTGGTGGTTCCGGTGGTGTCCTCTGCTGCGATCTCGAGGTCCTCAAAGTCCTGTAAGGTGATCTCTGGTTCAAAGTCGCCGATGATGGCGTGAAATTCTTTGACCGCACATACGTGGGTAGGGGAGTAGGGTTGACGACAGCGGAAATAGAGCCCCTTGCGACGGAGGTCGTCGAACTCGCGGTTGGAGATACGTTGCGGGGGACCTGGGCGGCCTGGCCGGCTGGCTGGAGGTGGCCGAGGGGCCGGTGGTTCCGGGGCACCGGGACGCCATGGTCGGCCGCCCGGCGGAGGCCCGCCCAGAGTCGGTGGGGGTCGCGGAGACAGGTCCGCCTCCACGAGGCGTGCCATGTCGAGGGCCTCAGAAACCGTCCTGGGGTGATGGGTGCGGAGTCGGGACCGGATGTTGGGCTTGAGGCCCTGCATGAAGAAGCCAAGGTAATGATCCGGTGGTAGGCCCGGAACATGGGTGACGAGGGCCACGAACTCATCGATGTAGTCATCCATTGTGCCGATCTGGCGCGCTCCACACAGTCGTTCGATGGCAGATCCGGAATAGCGGCTGTCGTAGCGGCGGATCATCTCCTGTTTGATCTCCGGCCAGGAGATAGATGAGTTGGTTTGGCGGAGCCACCGGGCCCAATGAAGGGCGGAGCCGTCGAGTCCTACGACGGCGGTAGAGACCTTGTCCTGCTCGGGCGTATGGTGGAGATCGAAGTACTGTTCCGCCTTGGCAATCCACCCGATTGGGTCCATACCGGTAAAGGTGGGAAGATCCAAAGTAAGGGTTGGTCGGTCTGGGGGAAAAGGAGCCGGGGGATCTCCGTTGTGCGGTAGTGGTGCCGCGCCGAGGATGGATACACACGAGGGATTCCTGTGCGTCGACACGGCGGAGGAGTGCCTCGTTGGAGTCGGCCGCTGGGAGCTCGGTCGTCGAACGGGTGTTGGGGGCCATCCCCCCGAGCGTGGGTGGGCGTTACGGCGCGCGGACGGGGCTTCAACGACGGACGAAGGTCGGTGCAGCGTCGGCTGGCGCGTCTTGCAGGCGCTATCGGACTGCGGACGAGGCTGCGACCATGGGCTGGTGCACCGGCAGCTGTTGCGTGCGGCGATGGCTATGCGAGGGCGTCGCAGAGCAGCAACGGGACATGGGCGAGGCGCGAGTGAGACGAGCGCACGAGGAGCGGAGTTAAGGCAGCGATGCGCGAGGCTCCGACGGCTATAACAGCGGGCGGAGCGGCAGGTCGGACCAGTTGTTAGGAGTCGGGAAAATTAGAGTTACGAGAGGGAGAGAGAGGGGAGAGGGAAGGAGATTAGAACTAGAGAGGAGGAGAGGGAAAACTCAATTTCATTCCAGGATGAAAATAATACAGGGCTTACGCGTCCTCTTATAGCGACGAGGAGCGAATACAAAAGGAAATTCTGAAATTAGGAAATACGGAATTACTTAAAATGCCTTAAGCAAACAAAACAACAAATAAAACACCTAAAGCAAACAAAGCAACAAATAAATTATTAATTATCCTCCGCGGGAACGGTGGGCCCCTCCGATATACGCGCCCGACATGTGTAAACTTTCCAAGGCGGCTCGTCGTCGTGCAGTTCCGTAACACAGAACAACATGAAATATCAAAATAAAGATATGGGGAGCACAATGTGCTACCCCCAACAGAATAACGCGCAATTGCACACCACAACGGGCCAAAATATGCACTTTGAGTGAAAGTGTAAACGAGTGAAATATAATCAATAATGAACTAAAAGTGAAGTGCAAGTGAGTGAAAACCAACCCGCATGAGTCCGAAAAACACTATAAATACCAGAGTCATCACACCCCCAGACTTAAACATTTGCTCGTCCTGAGCAAATCACTCCTCAAGTGGACAAGAAAATGAATAGCTGGCTTAGAAATTGCAAGGGTGAAGTACCATGTGAAGTCGCATGCTCACGCTCATAAAAATACAGTAGAAGAAATTTCTAATTATGCACAATAGTTTATATTTTTCTAAGAGCGTCTCTATATATTGTTTTTCTCAAAAATCGAATCGCGGTGAATCATCCGGTCACGCGTAGGAAGAAAATAGACTGATCGCTAAGGTGAGCATTGCCAAAGATCCGTGCGCGTAGGAAGAAAGTAGACCGGTCGCTAAGGTGAGCATTGCCAAAGATCGGTGCTCGGGACAACCTCCAAAGAAATACATCAATGTTGGTGACCATAAGCTCACCCGTTCGCACTCTCACCACGACATTGGTTGGTTCAATTGCGCGACTCTGTAGGACTTTAGATTTAAACGAGTCTTGGGTTACGGTAGGGTATACGAGGATAAACGAGAGGGCTCACGCACCTAACCAAACACCAACAATACAAGCGGGTGCACCACACCCCCAGACTTGGACTTGACAACATGGGTGTGTGCACCGCCTACTCCCAACTATTAATTTCACATAAATATTTACATTTCATTCATTTCACATACTTTTTCTTTTTCAAAATTTCTTTTCTCATATTTTTTCACAAGCAATTTCAACAAATTTCTCAATGCGGCACATCCACGCATTCACAAAAATAGCACCACATCGGCACCCCAAAATGAAATACACACTAAGCTCAGATTTGGGTATACGACTAAGATCGACTTTCTGGCTTTGGTGACATATTGGTGGAGCTGAATCCAAAAGACGGGGTAGGCACATCCATGCATTCAGAAAAAACAACACCACATCGGCACCCCAAAATGAAATACACACTAAGCTCAGATTTGGGTATGCGACTAAGATCGACTTTCTGGCTTTGGTTACATATTGGTGGAGCTGAATCCAAAAGACGGGGTATGCACAAAGGGCTAGCGAGGATAGAGTGATAGGAATGGAACATAAGCTCAACCGGGCCAAAATGATGGCCTACATAACACTCGCGCGTCTGAAATAACCTATACTCATGATTCAAGAATAGCTTGGGGCAAGTTCTTAGCCATCGAGAAAGACTATCCATCCTCCCGACTCGAGCAATACGAGGCTAACAAACGTCTACACACATCCCTATGCGACCGTCGAATTCACACCTGATTCACCAAATTTTTGAGTAGAATAAACAATGTTTACGCTATTAAAAAGAGTATAAACTAAAAGCATAAAGAAAAATTAATTCTACGCGAATTTCTATGCGAGACGAGAGCACTCGACTAGGAGCACTGCAACAGTCAACATTTTACTCCGTCTCACAATCCTAGGCCAGCACATTAATTTTCCCACATCACACATAAGAAATGAATTTAACTCGTGAAGCACAATGGTTAAGCAAACGCTTATGTGGGTGTTGTGGTGTTCGGTGAAAATGAACATTACAAAATAACTGAAATAAAATCACTTCTAGAATGGTTTGAAATGTGCACGTGCAGTGGGTAATGAATACAACCACTCTCCCCCAGACTTGAGCTAAACAATACTACACAAGATATAACAATAAAAGTTAAAATAAAAGATAGGGGAAGAGAGTACCCATTGCTCAAAAGTGAGCATAACAGAAGATTGACGTGAAAACCAAGACAAAGCTGCAGCATCCGCCATCCAAAAAAAGTGCCTGCAAGGGTGAGCTCCGCCAAAACAAAAGAAAATACACAAACTAAAATGAAATACAACTAACTAAACCAAACTAAGTAGAATAAAAGTGCATGAAAAAGTAAGATAAATACTTGGGTTATTGTCCTCCCAGCATGACTTATTCAGAACTTAAAGAATTGTAGCTGATGGGAGTATGGAAGGAGAAGTGGACATGCAACTGGCCTAATATCCGTGTCGGTAGCGGGTACCGATACGGCGATAGAACAGATACCCTTCTACCTAAATAATAATACATGTTCCACACAGGTAGAGGGAAGAGAATGCAAGAGGAGGAGGAGGAATCCTCGCTCATCTCACCAAAAATATCCTTGCCCAGTAAGGTGCCGTCAACAGGGAGGAGGCAAGAGGATAAGACGATGAATGAGGCTTCCTCTTTGGAGGAGGGATCAACCTCCTCACATAAGAGGATACATTCATCATTGAATTGAGTCAAATGCTTCAAGTCCTCCTGGGGTACCTGTGAAATCTCAACCTGCACAAGCTCAGATAGAGAATGGTGATCAGGAAATAATCAGCAATCGGGGGAGTGGTCCCGATCTCACTCCCATGAGGTTGTAGCAGAAGGATATTGTCGGCATCGACGACGATGCTGGAGGGCTTAGTAGGATCATCAGTGGTCTCCTTCACGATTTGGACTTCTTCCACCGGTGCTGAGGTAGAATCCTCTTCACCTTGGTAAATATCCTCCTCCATAGGAATATGCACAACACATAATTCGCCTGTCTTATCCTGCGAAACATACTCAATAATGTCGTCATAAACGAATGTAGTAGTACACAAGAGGGTGAGGAATAGTGCTTGGATAAAAATCAAGCACAGATTCCTCACAAAGAATCGAATCCCCAGGTAATGATAAATGCACATGGGAAATGGGCTCAACCATGTCGGAACATAGATTAGCCACACATCTCATGGTTGTATCCACATCACTCCCTTCAAAACATGAAGGTGACACGAACACATAGCCAGAGGTCGAAGATGTGCCGCCAGAAGCAGGAGTCGGGATGATGCGGATATCCAGCTCGTCATCCTCGTCGAATTGGCGAAGATACTCGGCACAATCCTTCGGAGTGTAATTTGTGCTTCGACAAAACAAGCATCGTTTTGTATTACTCCTCGGTCCTTGCGGGGCCAGAGAGGAATACAAAAATGGTAAATGCGGCGAGGACGAGTGGCCATAAGACTTGGGCACGGAGTTTGAAGGACAGTAAGAGAACGGTGCTCCATACACTGGGCCACGAGAATTATGCCCACCATCTCCAGTAGGGCATTTATCACTACTATGGTTGTAATCACCACACCATCTGCAACGAATATTAAGGTGAGCAAACATGGTGTGAGAACAATGGATTCAACAAGAACAAACACTCTTTGCAAACCACCCCACCCAACAATAAATGACTAAGACAACCTATATTTAAAACAAGAAAAATGGAGTAAGATGAAATAAACAAAAACAACGATATACAAAAAAAAAAGAACTTCTATTTCAGGTTCTCCCTCTCCAGAAACACACAGGTCTGTGTTCCTTGCAACGACGCCAAAAACTTAATGCACTCACGATAAGTGTACCGGTCGCACAAGTAATATAAAATGGGCGAATTTTCCCAAGTATCAATCTAATAAGGAACACAGTAAGGTGGAGTTAACTTTCGAGGGAGGACTTGAGATTGAAGTCCTTTAGGTCAGATGGGTTGGGGGAGGTTTGGTTTTGGTTTGCGGAAAACAAAATAAAAGTAACCTAAATTATCACTACTATGCAGGCCGCTATGCAATGCTTCGCAAGGCGGATCGACGGAGTGAAAGTGCGGAAGTGTAGTGAGGGTTGTTAGCACCTCTTGGCTAGGCGAGTGGATTATCGGGGCCGTTAGCACTGCTTCGCAATGTGGATGACCGAGAAGGTTTGCAGATGGAATCGAAACGCTTTGCAGAATTGAGGGTCGGAATCACCTCATCACGAAGCTCACACCAAGCAATTGCTAGTGTAGCAAACCTAAACACTCACACAACAATCACCACAAGAGCTCACCTCAAGCAACTCATACAAGGATAATAACACTGCATTTCAATAAAATGAAGATTAAATCAAATGTAGAGTGCCAACATCATCAAAATATAGAGAAACTAGCTACAACATCAAGAAAGGCGGAGAGAGTGCAATGGATACAACCACATCCGGAGGCTTGTTGAGATTCACGGTAGGAATCACTGGGTCGTCACTACGTGTCCTAGCTCGTTCTTCAACTGACGTTCGGGGTCCAGAAGAGATGTCACCTTCTTCCAATATACCCGTCTTCTCCGTCTCACGATCCGGCCATGTCCGATGTTATGCTCTCCAAGCTTGGTGATGAAGGTAGGGCTAGAATCTCCTCTTTAAAGTCTCCAGATGATGCGTGGTGGCATAGGGCAAAGGCTTGGTGGAAGGGGGAAGAAAATGGAGCAGCAACCCCTTCCGGCGGAAGAAAAGCGGTACTGGTTCGGGGTCCAGAATACCTAAAAATCGCAGCTTAAATAGAAAAAGTTCAGAATTTTGTTCATGCACGACCGTGGGTTTTAGAAACGCACGACCGTGCGTTATAGAAAAGCACGACCGTGCGTTAACAAAAGAAAACATAATTTTTTAGACAAAAGAGGAGCTCGTGCGATTTTACTCACGCACGGGCAAAACCAACCGTGCGTGAACAAAACGCACGGCCCAGGGCAGATCACCAAAAAAGGTCTGCAGAACGCACGACCGCATCAATCGTGCTTGAAGGAAACGCACGATCGTGCAATTTCTACAGGATATAATTTCAACTGAATAGAGATCTTCCCGCCTGCAAAACAAACCACAAACTGGGGCATAGGCCACCACCACACAGAACAACATGAAATATCAAAATAAAGATATGGGTCGCACAATGTGCTTACCCCCAGCAGAATATCGCACAATTACACATCACAATGGGCCAAAATGTGCACTTCGAGTGAAATTATAAATGAGTGAAATATCATCAATAACGAACTAAAAGTGGAGTGCAAGTGAGTGAAAATTAGTCTGGATGAGTCCGAAAAACAATATAAATATCAGACTCATTAAGCGCCCACCTCCGTTGTTGTCCCCCTCCATTGTCGCCCCCCCCGTTGTCGTCCCCCTCCATTGTCACCCCTTCCGTTGTTGGCTCCCCTCTGTTGTCGTCCCCCTCCGTTGTCGTCCCCTCTCCGTTGTCGGCCCCCTCCGTTGTCGCCCCCCTCCGTTGTCGTCCCCTCTCCGTTGTCTTTCCCTCTTCGGTGTTGTCCACCCTCCGCAGTCGTCCCACTTCCGTTGTCGTCCCCCCTCCATTGTCTCCCTCCCTCCATTTTCTTCACCCTCCGTTGTCCTCCTCCTCCATTGTCGTCCCCCCTCTGTTGTCATCCTCCATCCATTGTCGCCCCCCCTATGTTATCCTCCTTGCACTTTTTCCACCGTCATCCCCCTCCCTTCGTTGACCCGTAACCCATTCTTGGTGCCCTATTCCTCGTGCTCCATGCCCCATGTATTGTGGCGGTCGTGACGGAGGAGGGCACAACAAAAGAGGGCACAACAAAAGACGACACAATAGATGAGGGATCAACAGAGGAGCGCCCCGCCTCTGTTGTCATCCCCCTCTGTTGTTGTCCCTCCTCCGTTGTCGTCCCCCCTCCGTTGTCGTCCCCCATCTGTAGTAGTCCCACCACCGTTGTCGTCCCCACCTCCGTTGTCGTCCCCATTCTGTTGTCGTCCCCCTCCTTGCTCCTTTCCCCTTAGTTCTCCATTGTCGTCCCCCCTCCGTTGTCGGTCCCCCTCCGTTGTCGGTCCCCCTCCGTTGTCGGCCCCTCTCCGTTGTCGCCCCCTCCGTTGTCGCCCCCCTCCATTGTCGCCCCCCTCTGTTGTCGCCCCCCTCCGTTGTCGCCCCCTCCGTTGTCCCCCCTCCGTTGTCGTCCCCCTCCATTGTCATCTGCCTCCGTTGTCGGCCCCCTCCGTTGTCGTCCCCCTCCGTTGCCGTCCCCCTCCGTTGTCGTCCCCCTCCTTGTCGTCCCCCTCCGTTGTCGTCCCCTCTCCGTTGTCTTTCCCTCTCCGTTGTTGTCCACCCTCCGCAGTCGTCCCACTTCCGTTGTCGTCCCCCCTCCGTTGTCTCCCTCAATCCATTTTCTTCCCCCTCCGTTGTCGTCCCCCTCCATTGTCGCCCCCCTCTATTGTCATCCTCCATCCATTGTCGTCCCCCTATGTTGTCCTCCTTGCACTTTTCCCCTCGATTCTTTGTTGTCCCCTCTCCACCGTCATCCCCCTCCCTTCGTTGACCCGTAACCCATGCGTGGTGCCCTATTCCCCGTGCTCCATGCCCCATGTATTGTGGCGGTCGTGACTGAGGAGGGCACAACAAAAGAGGGCACAACAAAAGAGGGCACAATAGATGAGGGATCGACAGAGGAGCGCCCCGCCTCCGTTGTCGTCCCCCCTCTGTTGATGTCCCTCCTCTGTTGTTGTCCACCCTCCGTTGTCGTCCCCCATCCGTAGTAGTCCCACCTCCGTTGTCGTCCCCACCTCCGTTGTTGTCCCCACCTCTGTTGTCGTCCCCATTCTGTTGTCATCCCCCTCCTTGCTCCTTTCCCCTTGGTTCTCCATTGTCGTCCCCCCTCCGTTGTCGGCCCCCCTCCGTTGTCGGCCCCCCTCCGTTGTCGCCCCCCTCCGTTAGTCGCCCCATCCGTTATCGCCCCCCCTCCGTTGTCGCCCCCTCTATTGTCTCCCCCCTCCGTTGTCGCCCCTTCCGTTGCCGCCCACCTCCGTTATCGTCCCACCTCTGTTGTCGTCCCACCTCCGTTGTCGTCCCCCTTCCTCTGTCGTCATCCCCGTTGTCGTCCCCCCCGCTCCGTTGTTGTCCCCCCCGCTCCGTTGTTGTCCTCGCTCCGTTGTCGTCCCCCCTCCGTTGTTGTCCCCCTCCGCTGTCGTACTCCCTTCGCTGTCGTCCCCATTCCGTTGTCGTCTCCCCCTTCGTTGTCGTCCCCTCTCCGTTTTAGACCTCCCTCCGTTGTCATCCCTCTCCGTTGCCGTCCCCCCTCCTTTGTCGCCCCCCCTCCGTTGTCGTCCTCGCGCCTTGCTCCTTTCCCTTTGGTTCTTTGTTGTCGTCCCTACTACACCGTCATCACACTCCTTCCGTTTTCCCGTAACCCGTGAGTGGTGCCCAGTTCCTCGGACTCTGTTTCCCGTGTACTGTGGCTATCGTGACGGAGGATGGCGCAACAAAAGAGGGCTCGATAGTTGAGGGAACGATAGAGGAGTGCCCCCCTCCGTTGTCGTCCTTGCTCTTTGCTCCTTGCCCCGTGGTTCTCTGTTGTCATCTCCTCTCCACCGTCATTCCCCTCCCTCCGTTGGCACGTAACTCGTGCACGGTGACCTGTACCCCATGCTCTGTTCCGCTTGTACTGTGGCGATCGTGACGGGGGATGGCGCAATAAAATAGGGCACCATAGATGAGGGAACGACAGAGGAGCGCCCCCTCCGTTTCCATCCCCCCTCGGTTGACGTCGCCCCTCCGCCGTCGTCCTCCCTCCATTGTCATCCCCCCATCCGTTGCTACCCCTCGTTGTCATCCCCCTCTGTTGCTCGTCCCCCCTCCGTTGCTCGTCCCCCTTCGTTGCTCTGTTCCCTCTCCGTTTCTCCGCCCCCTCCGTTGCTCCGTCACCCCTCTGTTGCTTTGTCCCCCCTTCGTTTCTCCGTTGCTCAGTTACTCCATTTCTCTGCTTCTCCACTGATCCCATGCTCCCCCTCCCCTGCCCCCTCCTTGCTCCCCCATCTATTGTCGTCCCCTCTCCACCGTCGTCCCCCCTTCGTTGTCATTCCGTATCCATCATCATCCCCCTCCGTTGTCATCCCTTCTCCCTTGCCATCCCTCCTCTGTTGTTGTTCGCTCTCCATCGTTATCCCCCTACGTTGTCGCCCTCTCCACCGTCACCCCCTCCATTTTCCACAGCAGCCCCCAAAATCCCCAAACATACTTGCTCCTCTCCCCTTGGTTCTCTGTTGTCACCCCTCTCCACCATCATCCCCCCACCCTACGTTGGCACGTAACTTGTGCGCAGTGCCCTGTTCCCCGTGCCCCGTTCCCCATGCCCCGTGTACTGTGGCGATCGTGACGGAAGAAGACGCAAAAAAGTGCACGATAAATGCGGTAACGACAAGGAGCGCCCCACCTCCATTGTCGTCCCCCTTCGTTGTCATCCCCCTCTGTTTCCATCCCCCCTTCGTTGTCGTCCCCCATCCGTTGTCGTCCCCCATCCGTTGTCGTCCCCTCTCCGTTGTCGTCCCCCCGTGTTCGTCCCCACTCCATTGTTGTCCCCCCGTCCTTTGCCGTCCCCCTCCTTGCTCCTTGCCCCTTGGTTCTCCGTTGTCTCCCCCTCTCCACCGTCATCCCTCGGCCTCCATTGGCCTGTAACCCATGTGCGGTGCCCTGTTCCCCGTGCTCCTTGCCCCATGTGCTATGATGATCGTGACAGAGGAGGGCGCAATCACGATAGATGAGGGAACGACAGAGGAGCGTCCCGCCTCCGTTGTTGTCCCGCCTCCATTGTCGTCCCCCATCCGTTGTTGTCGCCCCTCCTTGGTCCTTACCCCTTGGTTCTCCGTTATCATCCCCTTTCCACCGTCATCCCCCTCTCTCCGTTGGCCCATAACCCTGCGCGGTGCCATGTTCCTCATGCTCTGTGCCCCGTGTACTACGACGATCACGACAGAGGAGGGCACAACAAAAGAGAGCACGATAAATGAGGGAACGACAGACAAGCTTCCCCCTCCGTTGTCGTCCCCCCTCCTTTGTTGTCCGCCCTTCGTTGTCAACCCGCTCCATTGTTGCCCGCTCCATTGTCGTCCTTGCTCCTTGCCCCTTGGTTCTCCGTTGTCGTCCCCTCTCCACTGTCATCCCCTACCTTCGTTGACCTGTAACCCATGCGTGGTGCCATGTTCCATGTGCTACGTTCCTCGTGTATTATGGTGATCATGAAGGAGGACACAACAAAATTGGGCACGATAGATGAGGGAACGACAGAAGAGCGCCCCTCCTCCGTTGTCGTCCCCCCAGCGTTGTCGTCCCCGCTCCGTTGTCGTCCCCCCTCCGTTGTCGCCCCCCTCCGCTGTCGCCCCCTCCATTGTCACCCCCTCCGTTGTCGTCCCCCTCCGTTGTCGTCCCCCTCCGTTTCCGTCCCCCTCCGTTGTCGTCCCCCTCCGTTGTCGCCCCCCTCCGTTGTCGTCCCCCTCCATTTTTTCACCTCCATTGTCGTCCCCCTCCGTTTTGCCCCCTCTGTTGTCGTCTCCCTCCGTTGTCGTCCCCCGCCGTTGTAGTCCCCCGTCGTTGTCGTCCCCCGCCGTTGTCGTCCCCCGCCGTTGTCGCCACCCGCCGTTGTCGCCCCCCGCCGTTGTCATCCCCCTCCGTTGTCATACCCCTCCGTTGTCGTCCCCTCCGTTTTGCTCCCCGTGCGCCGCGCCCCATGTACTGTGGCGTTAGTGATGGAGGAGGGCGCAACAAAAAGGGCACGATAGATGAGGGAACGCAGAGGAGCATCCCCCCTCCGTTGTCGTACCCCCCCTCCATTGTCATACCCCCCTCCGTTGTCGTCCCCCTTCCATTGTTGCCCCCCGTTGCCGCCCGCCTCCGTGTTCCGGGCTACTGGCTCCTTGCTACGTTGTCGTCCTTGCTCCGTTGTCATCCTTACTCTGTTAATCGTCCTTACTCCGTTTCGTCCTTGCTCCGTTGTTGTCCTTTCTCCGTTGTTGTCCTTGCTCCGTTGTCGTCCTATCTCTATTGTCGTCCATTCTACGTTGACGTCCTTGCTCTGATGCCTCCCTTGCTCTGTTGTCGTCCTTTCTCCCCCTCCTTACTTCTTGCTCTCCCTCCTTGCTCCTTGCTCCCCTTCTTTGCACCTTGCTCCCCCCTCCATTATCGTCCCCTCACCTCTGTCATGCCCCCTCCGTTGCCGTCCCCCCTCCTTGCTCCTTGCCCCTTGGTTTTCCGTGGTCGCCCCCTCTCCACTGTCATCCCTCGGCCTCCATTGGCCTGTAACCCATGTGCGGTCCCTTGTTCCCCGTGCTCCTTGTCCCGTTTACTATGGCGATCGTGACAGAGGAGTTCGCAATAAAAGAGAGCACGATAGATTAGGGAACGACAGACGAGCTCCCCGCCTCCGTTGCCGCCCGCCTCCGTTGTCGTCCCCCTCCGTTGTCGTCCCCCCTCCGTTGCCGTCCCCCCTCCATTGTCGTCCCCCTCCGTTCTCGCCCCCCTCCGTTTTCCCCCTCCATTGTCGCCCCCTCCGTTTTGCCCCCTCCGCTGTCATCCCCCTCCGCTGTCATCCCCCTCCGCTGTCGTCCCCCTCCGCTGTCGTCCCCCTCCGTTGTCGCCCCCTCCGTTGTCGCCCCCTCCGTTGTCTCCCCCCTTCGTTGTCGTCCCCCTCCAGTTGTCGTCCCCCTCCATTGTGCTCCTCGTGCACCGTGCCCCGTGTACCGCTGCGATCGTGATGGAGGAGGGCGCAACAAAAAGGGCACGATAGATGAGGGAACGACAGAGGAGCATCCCCCCTCAGTTTTCGTACCCCCCTCCGTTGTCGTAACCCCCCTTCGTTGTCGTCCCCCCTTCGTTGTCGTCCCACCCTCCGTTGTCGTCCACCCTCCGTTTTGTCCCCCTCCATTGTCGCCCCCTCTGTTGTCGCCCACCTCCGTGTCCCGGGATACTTGCTCCTTGCTACATTGTCGTCCTTGCTCTGTTGT
Source organism: Dactylorhiza incarnata (assembly GCA_033032865.1). Lineage (NCBI taxonomy): Eukaryota > Viridiplantae > Streptophyta > Magnoliopsida > Asparagales > Orchidaceae > Dactylorhiza > Dactylorhiza incarnata. The sequence continues at coordinate 285,361 of JAWHQI010000699.1, forward strand.
CGTCCTTGCTCCATTGTCGTCCTTGCTCCATTGTCGTCCTTGCTCCATTGTCGTCCTTGCTCCATTGTCGTCCTTGCTCTATTATCGTCCTTACTCCGATGTCGTCCTTGCACTGCTGTCGTCCTTTCTCTGTTGTTTTCCTTGCTCCGTTGTCGTCCTATCTCTATTGTCGTCCTTACTTCGTTGACGTCCTTGCTCTGATGCCGCCCTTGCTCCGTTGTCGTCCTTGCTCCCCCCTCATTGCTCTTTGTTCCCCCTCTTTGCTCCTTGCTCCCCCCTCTACTGTCGTCCCCTCGCCTCCGTCATGCCACCTCCATTGTCATCCCCCCTCCGTTGTTGTCTCCTCTCCACCGTCACCCCGTCCATTATCGCCCTTTTCACCATCATCCCTCCGCCGTTGCCGTTCCCTCTCCTCTATCAACCTTCCTACGTTATCGCCCCCTTTCCACCGTCATCCCCCTCCGTTGTCCATAAAATTCCCCAAAATCTTCAACCCTACTTGCCTCTTGCCCCTCAGTTCTCCATTGTTGTCCCCTCTCCACCGTCATCCCCCTCCCTCCATTGGACCGCAACCCATCTGCCATGCCCTGTTCCCCGTGCCTTGTATACTATGGCGATCATGACGGAGGAGGTCTCAACAAAAGAAGGCATACTAAGACATCTAATGCTTTCAGTTTTATTGTCTTTTGATGTGCCAAAACATTCCATTCTAGGCGGAAGGAATACTTAAGCGAGTATGTTCAAGTGTGTTATCAAATTGATGTTCAACTTAACATGATTTGCTCTTCAATATTTTCTATTTGTCCATATAGAAAGTAGATCCAAGAACCGTCGATAGACAATTTTTTTGATAAAATTAAGGTCCTTTGCTGAAGGAAATACTTCCCTTTTCCTTCATACTTGATGACCCCATTGAAAATAGCTTTATTTAGAACCCGTTGGTTTTCTCAGCAGTGCCGATATCATGCTTATAGTTTCTTTTTCCTCTTATTTTATGTATTTTCACACACTATTTAATATTTAAAAAATTGATCATCCATAAATGACGAAATATATATTAATTGCATGAAACTTACATTTCGTCACATTATTTTGCCTCCTGGGACACCTCTCCCATCCTAGACACCTCCGCTGCACCGAATGATTCCTCCACCTTGGACGCCTCCTCCAACGCTGCTCCATAAATCTCTTATCTTTAAAGCCCTCGGACGCTACCTCTGTCACGGGCGGCCTTCGCATCCTCGACTACTTTTGTTATTTTGTCCCTTGCCTCCCCACCTCGGATGATATGCCGCCTTGGATGCCTTCTTCGCTGCCTCGGATGCCCCTCTGCCGCCTCGGACGCCCCCTCTGCCGCCTCGGACGCCATCTCCTCCACCGAAGATGCCTCCTCCGCCGCCTCAGGCTCCTCCGCCATCTGAAATGATGCCTCTGCCACCTTTGGTGCCTAATCCCTAATCGCTAATTCTTAATCATTAATTCCTAACGCTAAAGCCATAAGCCCTAAAGCCATAAATTCTTAAAGCCCTAAAGCCAATAAACGTGTTTGATGCTGCCGTCCGCCGCCTTGTACAACGCCTCTACTATCTTGTATAACGCCTCTACTGCCTTAGAATCTGCTCGGACGTCGCCCACGTTGCTGCCTCTGGATACTTTCTAATCCCTTAGCCATAAATCCCATAATTCCTAAAGACTTAAACACCATAAGCCTTAAAGCCCTAAAGTTCTTCGCCTCCTCGGAATTCGTCTTCGCCGTCTCGGACCCCTAAGCCATCTCAGACACTGCCTCCACCGTCTCGGGCGTAACGTCACTAATCCCCAACCCTTAATAACTAAGCTCTAAACACTCCTCGAATGCAGCCTCAGACGCCGCCTATGTTGCCTCGTATGCAGCCTCCTTGGCCTCAGACGCCGCCTTCATCGTCTCAGATGCTGCTTTGTATGCCGCCTCCGTCCTCTTGGCTGCTGTCGACCCGGACAGCTCTGCCGCCTGGGATGCCTCGACCCCCTTGGATTCCGCCTCTAAGACCTCCCTAATCCCTAATCACCTATGCCCATAAGCCATTAAGCCTCTAAGACTTAAGCCCTATGCCCTAAAGCTTTAAAGACCCTAAATTCCTTCGTCCCTAAAAGCCCCCAAAATATGTACCCACCCAGTCGTGCCCTCTACCATCATTCACCACCCAACTTCTGTGAACCCTCATCCCTCTTTCCCCACCTCCTTTTGTCGCTCCATCCCCCCAGCATCCCTATCCTTTGGGGAATTAATGACGACAAAGTGGGAACGGTAGTGGGGGTGGGTCCTGAGTCCTGTGTCGTGGGTCATGGAATGTGCCCTGCAACCCGTGCATGGTGCCTTGTGCCCCGTGTTCCGTGGCGAGCATGACGGAGGAGGGCGCAACAAAAGAGGGCATGATAGAGGTGGGAACGACAGAGGAGCTCATGACCTCTTACGTCCCCCTACCCCCTCCGTCGCCCCCTCTGTTGTCATCCCCTCTCCATCGTCATCTCCCTTCCGTCATCATCCCCTCTCTATCGTCATCCCCTTTCCACTGTCATCCCCTCCGTTGTCGTCCCCTCTCCATCGTCATACCCCCTACGTTGTCGTCCCCTCTCCACCGATATTCCTCCTCCGTTGTTGTTCCCTATGCACCGTCATCCCCCCTCAATTGTCGTCCCGTCTCCACCATCATCCCCCTCCGTTGTTCACAAAATCCCCCAAACCCTACTTGCTCCTTGCTCTTTGGTCCTTGGTCCTTCGTTGTCGTTCCCTCTCCACCATCCTCCACCCTCCATCGTCGTCCCCAGAAGCCACCAAAATCCGAGCCACCTAGTCGTGCCCTCCTTCATCGTTAACTACCCAACTTCTGTAACCCTCATTCCTCTTCCCCCACCTCCTTTGTCGCTCCATCCCCTTCACCATCCTCATCCTTTGGGGAATCAAGGACGGCAAAATGGGCACAACGGTGGGGGTGGGTCTTGATTCCTAGGTCATGGGTCCTGGCCCATCCCCCGTAACCCGTGCGCATTGCCCTGTGCCCCGTGCTCTGTGTACTGAGGCAAGCGTGACGGAGGAGGGCGCAATAAAAGAGGGCACGACAGAGGAGGGAGCAACAGAGGAAGGCCCTACCTCTGTCGCCCCCTGCGGTCGTCCGTCGTCCCCCCACCATTGTCGTCCCCTCTCAATCGTCATTCCCCCTCCGCCGTCGTCTCCTCTCCACCGTCATCCCGCCTCCGCCATCATCCCCTCTCCACCATCATCCCCACTCCGTTGTCTTCCCATTTCCACCGTCATCCATCCTTCGTTGTCTTTCCCTCTCCACCATCATATCCCCTTCGTTGTCATCCCCTCTCCACCGTCATCCCCCCCATTGTACACAGAAGCCCCTAAAATCCCCAACCCCCCTTGCTCCTTGCTCTTTGGCTTTGGTCCTCCATTGTCGTCCCCTCTCCATCGTCATCCCCCTCTGTTGTCGACCCCATCAACCCCCAAAATCTGTAACCACCCAGTCGTGCCCTCCTCTGTGATTCACCACATAACTTCTGTGAACCCTCTTTCCTCTAACACCACCGCCCTTTGTCGCTCCATCCCCTCCGTCATCCCTATCCTTTGGGGAATCAAGGACGATATAGTGGGAATGACGGTGGGGGTAAGTCCTGAGTCCTTGGTCATAGGTCCTGGCCCGTTCCTCGTAACCTGGTGTCATGTGCCCTATGCTCCGTGCCCCTTGTATTGTGGCGAGCGTGACAGAGGATATCACAACAAAAGAGGGCACGACAGAGGACGCAACGAGAGAGGGGCGCCTAACCTTTGTCGTCCCCCTGCCCCCACCGTCATCTATCCTCCATCGTCGTCCCCTTTCCACTATCATCCCTTCTCCGTCGTTATCCCCTCTACATCGTCATCCCTCCTCCGTGGTCGCCCCCTCTCCACCACCATCGCTCCTCTGAGATCGCCCCTCTCCACCATCATCCCTCCTCCGAGGTCGTCCCCTCTCCACAGCCATCCCCCTCCGTTGCCGACCCCCTCCACTGTCATCCCACCTCCGTTTTCGTCCTTGCTCATCCATGCTGCTCCTTGATTTTCCTTACTGCTCCATTCTTCTCCCGCCTTACTCCTCCTTGCTCCTCCCTCCTAGCTCCCCCTCCTCCCTCCTTGCTTCTTGCTCCCGCCTCCTTGCTCCCTCATCCCCCCTTCATCGTCATCCCCTCTCCACCGTCATCCCCACTCCATTGCCATCCCCACTCCATTGTCGTCCCTTCTCCACCGTCATCCCCCTCTGTTGTCGTCCCCCTCGTCTATAATCTCTCCTCCGTTGTCGTTCCGTCTCCACTGTCATCCCCCTACGTTGTCGCCCCCTCTCCACCATCACCCCCTCCGTTGTTCACATAAGCCCCCCAAATCCCCAACCCTACTTGCTCATTGCCCATTGTCGTCCCCTCTTGTTCGTACTCTTTCTCCGTTGTCGTTCCCTCTCCACCGTCATACCCCTACGTTGTTCTTCATTTTCGTCCCTTCTCCACCGTCATCCCCTTCACTTCGTTGGCCCATAACCCGTGCGCGGTGCTCTGTTCCCCGTGTCCCGTTTACTGTTGTGATCGTGACGGAGGAAGGCCCAACGGAAGAGGGCATGATAGATGAGGGAATGACAGAGGAGCCCCCCACCCCCCGTTGTCGTCCCCCCTTCGTTGTCGTCCCCCCTCGGTTGTCTTCCCCCTCCGTTGTCGTCCCCACTCCGTTGTCGTCCCCACTCCGTTGTCGTCCCCACTCCGTTGTCGTGCCCACCCTCCGTTGTCATCCTTGCTCCTTGCCGCTTGCTTCTTCCCCATTGGTTCTCCGTTGTCATCCCCTCTCCACCGTCATCCCCTCCCTCCATTGGCCCGTAACCCGTGTGCGGTGCCCTGTTCTTCGTGCTCTATGCCCTGTGTACTGTGGCGATCATGAAAGATGAGGGCGCAACAAAAGTGGTCACGATAGATGAGGGGACGACGGAGATGCCCCACCTCCTCCGTTGTCTTCCACCCTCTGTTGCCTTCCCCCCTCCGTTGACGTCCCCCCTCCGTTGCTCCTTGTAGGAGGGCACAACAAAAGAGGGCACAATAGATGAGGGAGCGACAAAGGAGTGTCCCGCCTCCATTGTCGTCCCCCCTCTGTTGTTGTCCCCCTCCGTTGTTGTCCCCCTCCGTTGTTGTCCCCACTCCGTTGTCATCCCCCATCCGTAGTAGTCCCACCTCCGTTGTCGTCCCCACCTCCATTGTCGTTCCCACTCTATTGTTGTCCCCTTCCTTGCTCCTTCCCCCTTGGTTCTCCATTGTCGCCCCCCTTCGTTGTCATTCCGTATCCATCATCATCCCCCTCCGTTGTCATCCCTTCTCCCTTGCCATCCCTCCTCTGTTGTTGTTCGCTCTCCATCGTTATCCCCCTACGTTGTCGCCCTCTCCACCGTCACCCCCTCCATTTTCCACAGCAGCCCCCAAAATCCCCAAACATACTTGCTCCTCTCCCCTTGGTTCTCTGTTGTCACCCCTCCACCATCATCCCCCCACCCTACGTTGGCACGTAACTTGTGCGCAGTGCCCTGTTCCCCGTGCCCCGTTCCCCATGCCCCGTGTACTGTGGCGATCGTGACGGAAGAAGACGCAAAAAAGTGCACGATAAATGCGGTAACGACAAGGAGCGCCCCACCTCCATTGTCGTCCCCCTTCGTTGTCATCCCCCTCTGTTTCCATCCCCCCTTCGTTGTCGTCCCCCATCCGTTGTCGTCCCCCATCCGTTGTCGTCCCCTCTCCGTTGTCGTCCCCCCGTGTTCGTCCCCACTCCATTGTTGTCCCCCCTCCTTTGCCGCCCCCCTCCTTGCTCCTTGCCCCTTGGTTCTCCGTTGTCTCCCCCTCTCCACCGTCATCCCTCGGCCTCCATTGGCTTGTAACCCATGTGCGGTGCCCTGTTCCCCGTGCTCCTTGCCCCATGTGCTATGATGATCGTGACAGAGGAGGGCGCAATCACGATAGATGAGGGAACGACAGAGGAGCGTCCCGCCTCCGTTGTTGTCCCGCCTCCATTGTCGTCCCCCATCCGTTGTCGTCGCCCCTCCTTGGTCCTTACCCCTTGGTTCTCCGTTATCATCCCCTTTCCACCGTCATCCCCCTCTCTCCGTTGGCCCATAACCCTGCGCGGTGCCATGTTCCTCATGCTCTGTGCCCCGTGTACTACGACGATCACGACAGAGGAGGGCACAACAAAAGAGAGCACGATAAATGAGGGAACGACAGACAAGCTTCCCCCTCCGTTGTCGTCCCCCCTCCTTTGTTGTCCGCCCTTCGTTGTCAACCCGCTCCATTGTTGCCCGCTCCATTGTCGTCCTTGCTCCTTGCCCCTTGGTTCTCCGTTGTCGTCCCCTCTCCACTGTCATCCCCTACCTTCGTTGACCTGTAACCCATGCGTGGTGCCATGTTCCATGTGCTACGTTCCTCGTGTATTATGGTGATCATGAAGGAGGACACAACAAAATTGGGCACGATAGATGAGGGAACGACAGAAGAGCGCCCCTCCTCCGTTGTCGTCCCCCCAGCGTTGTCGTCCCCGCTCCGTTGTCGTCCCCCCTCCGCTGTCGCCCCCCTCCGCTGTCGCCCCCTCCATTGTCACCCCCTCCGTTGTCGTCCCCCTCCGTTGTCGTCCCCCTCCGTTTCCGTCCCCCTCCGTTGTCGTCCCCCTCCGTTGTCGTCCCCCTCCATTTTTTCACCTCCATTGTCGTCCCCCTCCGTTTTGCCCCCTCTGTTGTCGTCTCCCTCCGTTGTCGTCCCCCGCCGTTGTCGTCCCCCGTCGTTGTCGTCCCCCGCCGTTGTCGTCCCCCGCCGTTGTCGCCACCCGCCGTTGTCGCCCCCCCCGCCGTTGTCATCCCCCTCCGTTGTCATACCCCTCCGTTGTCGTCCCCTCCGTTTTGCTCCCCGTGCGCCGCGCCCCATGTACTGTGGCGTTAGTGATGGAGGAGGGCGCAACAAAAAGGGCACGATAGATGAGGGAACGCAGAGGAGCATCCCCCCTCCGTTGTCGTACCCCCCCTCCATTGTCATACCCCCCTCCGTTGTCGTCCCCCTTCCATTGTCGCCCCCCCGTTGCCGCCCGCCTCCGTGTTCCGGGTTACTGGCTCCTTGCTACGTTGTCGTCCTTGCTCCGTTGTCATCCTTACTCTGTTAATCGTCCTTACTCCGTTTCGTCCTTGCTCCGTTGTTGTCCTTTCTCCGTTGTTGTCCTTGCTCCGTTGTCGTCCTATCTCTATTGTCGTCCATTCTACGTTGACGTCCTTGCTCTGATGCCTCCCTTGCTCTGTTGTCGTCCTTTCTCCCCCTCCTTGCTTCTTGCTCTCCCTCCTTGCTCCTTGCTCCCCTTCTTTGCACCTTGCTCCCCCCTCCATTATCGTCCCCTCACCTCTGTCATGCCCCCTCCGTTGCCGTCCCCCCTCCTTGCTCCTTGCCCCTTGGTTTTCCGTGGTCGCCCCCTCTCCACTGTCATCCCTCGGCCTCCATTGGCCTGTAACCCATGTGCGGTCCCTTGTTCCCCGTGCTCCTTGTCCCGTTTACTATGGCGATCGTGACAGAGGAGTTCGCAATAAAAGAGAGCACGATAGATTAGGGAACGACAGACGAGCTCCCCGCCTCCGTTGCCGCCCCCCTCCGTTGTCGTCCCCCTCCGTTGTCGTCCCCCCTCCGTTGTCGTCCCCCCTCCGTTGCCGTCACCCCTCCATTGTCGTCCCCCTCCGTTCTCGCCCCCCTCCGTTTTCCCCCTCCATTGTCGCCCCCTCCGTTTTGCCCCCTCCGCTGTAGTCCCCCTCCGCTGTCGTCCCCCTCCGCTGTCGTCCCCCTCCGTTGTCGTCCCCCTCCGTTGTCGCCCCCTCCGTTGTCGCCCCCTCCGTTGTCGCCCCCTCCGTTGTCGCCCCCTCCGCTGTAGCCCCCCTTCGTTGTCGTCCCCCTCCGTTGTCGTCCCCCTCCATTGTGCTCCTCGTGCACCGTGCCCCGTGTACCGCTGCGATCGTGATGGAGGAGGGCGCAACAAAAAGGGCACGATAGATGAGGGAACGACAGAGGAGCATCCCCCCTCAGTTTTCGTACCCCCCTCCGTTGTCGTAACCCCCCTTCGTTGTCGTCCCCCCTTCGTTGTCGTCCCACCCTCCGTTGTCGTCCACCCTCCGTTTTGTCCCCCTCCATTGTCGCCCCCTCTGTTGTCGCCCACCTCCGTGTCCCGGGATACTTGCTCCTTGCTACATTGTCGTCCTTGCTCTGTTGTCGTCCTTGCTCCATTGTCGTCCTTGCTCCATTGTCGTCCTTGCTCTATTATCGTCCTTACTCCGATGTCGTCCTTGCACTGCTGTCGTCCTTTCTCTGTTGTTTTCCTTGCTCCGTTGTCGTCCTATCTCTATTGTCGTCCTTACTTCGTTGATGTCCTTGCTCTGATGCCGCCCTTGCTCCGTTGTCGTCCTTGCTCCCCCCTTATTGCTCTTTGTTCCCCCTCTTTGCTCCTTGCTCCCCCCTCCACTGTCGTCCCCTCGCCTCCGTCATGCCACCTCCATTGTCATCCCCCCTCCGTTGTTGTCTCCTCTCCACCGTCACCCCGCCCATTATCGCCCTTTTCACCATCATCCCTCCCCCGTTGCCGTTCCCTCTCCTCTATCAACCTTCCTACGTTATCGCCCCCTTTCCACCGTCATCCCCCTCCGTTGTCCATAAAATTCCCCAAAATCTTCAACCCTACTTGCCTCTTGCCCCTCAGTTCTCCATTGTTGTCCCCTCTCCACCGTCATCCCCCTCCCTCCATTGGACCGCAACCCATCTGCCATGCCCTGTTCCCCGTGCCTTGTGTACTATGGCGATCATGACGGAGGAGGTCTCAACAAAAGAAGGCATACTAAGACATCTAATGCTTTCAGTTTTATTGTCTTTTGATGTGCCAAAACATTCCATTCTAGGCGGAAGGAATACTTAAGCGAGTATGTTCAAGTGTGTTATCAAATTGATGTTCAACTTAACATGATTTGCTCTTCAATATTTTCTATTTGTCCATATAGAAAGTAGATCCAAGAACCGTCGATAGACAATCTTTTTGATAAAATTAAGGTCCTTTGCTGAAGGAAATACTTCCCTTTTCCTTCATACTTGATGACCCCATTGAAAATAGCTTTATTTAGAACCCGTTGGTTTTCTCAGCAGTGCCGATATCATGCTTATAGTTTCTTTTTCCTCTTATTTTATGTATTTTCACACACTATTTAATATTTAAAAAATTGATCATCCATAAATGACGAAATATATATTAATTGCATGAAACTTACATTTCGTCACATTATTTTGCCTCCTGGGACCTCTCCCATCCTAGACACCTCCGCTGCACCGAATGATACCTCCACCTTGGACGCCTCCTCCAACGCTGCTCCATAAATCTCTTATCTTTAAAGCCCTCGGACGCTACCTCTGTCACGGGCGGCCTTCGCATCCTCGACTACTTTTTTTATTTTGTCCCTTGCCTCCCCACCTCGGATGATATGCCGCCTTGGATGCCTTCTTCGCCGCCTCGGATGCCCCTCTGCCGCCTCGGACGCCCCCTCTGCCGCCTCGGACGCCCCCTCTGCCGCCTCGGACGCCATTTCCTCCACCGAAGATGCCTCCTACGCCGCCTCAGGCTCCTCCGCCATCTGAAATGATGCCTCTGCCACCTTTGGTGCCTAATCCCTAATCGCTAATTCTTAATCATTAATTCCTAACGCTAAAGCCATAAGCCCTAAAGCCATAAATTCTTAAAGCCCTAAAGCCAATAAACGTGTTTGATGCTGCCGCCGCCGCCTTGTACAACGCCTCTACTATCTTGTATAACGCCTCTACTGCCTTAGAATCTGCTCGGACGTCGCCCACGTTGCTGCCTCTGGATACTTTCTAATCCCTTAGCCATAAATCCCATAATTCCTAAAGACTTAAACACCATAAGCCTTAAAGCCCTAAAGTTCTTCGCCTCCTCGGAATTCGTCTTCGCCGTCTCGGACCCCTAAGCCATCTCAGACACCGCCTCCACCGTCTCGGGCGTAACGTCACTAATCCCCAACCCTTAATAACTAAGCTCTAAACACTCCTCGAATGCAGCCTCAGACGCCGCCTATGTTGCCTCGTATGCAGCCTCCTTGGCCTCAGACGCCGCCTTCATCGTCTCAGATGCTGCTTTGTATGCCGCCTCCGTCCTCTTGGCTGCTGTCGACCCGGACAGCTCTGCCGCCTGGGATGCCTCGACCCCCTTGGATTCCGCCTCTAAGACCTCCCTAATCCCTAATCACCTATGCCCATAAGCCATTAAGCCTCTAAGACTTAAGCCCTATGCCCTAAAGCTTTAAAGACCCTAAATTCCTTCGTCCCTAAAAGCCCCCAAAATATGTACCCACCCAGTCGTGCCCTCTACCATTATTCACCACCCAACTTCTGTGAACCCTCATCCCTCTTTCCCCACCTCCTTTTGTCGCTCCATCCCCCCAGCATCCCTATCCTTTGGGGAATTAATGACGACAAAGTGGGAACGGTAGTGGGGGTGGGTCCTGAGTCCTGTGTCGTGGGTCATGGAATGTGCCCTGCAACCCGTGCATGGTGCCTTGTGCCCTGTGTTCCGTGGCGAGCATGACGGAGGAGGGCGCAACAAAAGAGGGCATGATAGAGGTGGGAACGACAGAGGAGCTCATGACCTCTTACGTCCCCCTACCCCCTCCGTCGCTCCCTCTGTTGTCATCCCCTCTCCATCGTCATCTCCCTTCCGTCATCATCCCCTCTCTATCGTCATCCCCTTTCCACTGTCATCCCCTCCGTTGTCGTCCCCTCTCCATCGTCATACCCCCTACGTTGTCGTCCCCTCTCCACCGATATCCCTCCTCCGTTGTTGTTCCCTATGCACCGTCATCCCCCCTCAATTGTCGCCCCGTCTCCACCATCATCCCCCTCCGTTGTTCACAAAATCCCCCAAACCCTACTTGCTCCTTGCTCTTTGGTCCTTGGTCCTTCGTTGTCGTTCCCTCACCACCATCCTCCACCCTCCATCGTCGTCCCCAGAAGCCACCAAAATCCGAGCCACCTAGTCGTGCCCTCCTTCATCGTTAACTACCCAACTTCTATAACCCTCATTCCTCTTCCCCCACCTCCTTTGTCGCTCCATCCCCTTCACCATCCTCATCCTTTGGGGAATGAAGGACGGCAAAGTGGGCACAACGGTGGGGGTGGGTCTTGATTCCTAGGTCATGGGTCCTGGCCCATCCCCTGTAACCCGTGCGCATTGCCCTGTGCCCCGTGCTCTGTGTACTGAGGCAAGCGTGACGGAGGAGGGCGCAATAAAAGAGGGCACGACAGAGGAGGGAGCAACAGAGGAAGGCCCTACCTCTGTCGCCCCCTGCGGTCGTCCGTCGTCCCCCCACCATTGTCGTCCCCTCTCAATCGTCATTCCCCCTCCGCCGTCGTCTCCTCTCCACCGTCATCCCGCCTCCGCCATCATCCCCTCTCCACCATCATCCCCACTCCGTTGTCTTCCCATTTCCACCGTCATCCATCCTTCGTTGTCTTTCCCTCTCCACCATCATACCCCCTTCGTTGTCATCCCCTCTCCACCGTCATCCCCCCCCCATTGTACACAGAAGCCCCTAAAATCCCCAACCCCCCTTGCTCCTTGCTCTTTGGCTTTGGTCCTCCATTGTCGTCCCCTCTCCATCGTCATCCCCCTCTGTTGTCGACCTCATCAACCCCCAAAATCTGTAACCACCCAGTCGTGCCCTCCTCTGTGATTTCCCACATAACTTCTGTGAACCCTCTTTCCTCTAACACCACCGCCCTTTGTCGCTCCATCCCCTCCGTCATCCCTATCCTTTGGGGAATCAAGGACGATATAGTGGGAATGACGGTGGGGGTAAGTCCTGAGTCCTTGGTCATAGGTCCTGGCCCGTTCCTCGTAACCTGGTGTCATGTGCCCTATGCTCCGTGCCCCTTGTATTGTGGCGAGCGTGACAGAGGATATCACAACAAAAGAGGGCACGACAGAGGACGCAACGAGAGAGGGGCGCCTAACCTTTGTCGTCCCCCTGCCCCCACCGTCATCTATCCTCCATCGTCGTCCCCTTTCCACTATCATCCCTTCTCCGTCGTTATCCCCTCTACATCGTCATCCCTCCTCCGTGGTCGCCCCCTCTCCACCACCATCGCTCCTCTGAGATCGCCCCTCTCCACCATCATCCCTCCTCCGAGGTCGTCCCCTCTCCACAGCCATCCCCCTCCGTTGCCGCCCCCCTCCACTGTCATCCCACCTCCGTTTTCGTCCTTGCTCATCCATGCTGCTCCTTGATTTTCCTTACTGCTCCATTCTTCTCCCGCCTTACTCCTCCTTGCTCCTCCCTCCTAGCTCCCCCTCCTCCCTCCTTGCTTCTTGCTCCCGCCTCCTTGCTCCCTCATCCCCCCTTCATCGTCATCCCCTCTCCACCGTCATCCCCACTCCATTGCCATCCCCACTCCATTGTCGTCCCTTCTCCACCGTCATCCCCTCTGTTGTCGTCCCCCTCGTCTATAATCTCTCCTCCGTTGTCGTTCCGTCTCCACTGTCATCCCCCTACGTTGTCGCCCCCTCTCCACCATCACCCCCTCCGTTGTTCACATAAGCCCCCAAAATCCCCAACCCTACTTGCTCATTGCCCATTGTCGTCCCCTCTTGTTCGTACTCTTTCTCCGTTGTCGTTCCCTCTCCACCGTCATACCCCTACGTTGTTCTTCATTTTCGTCCCCTCTCCACCGTCATCCCCTTCACTTCGTTGGCCCATAACCCGTGCGCGGTGCTCTGTTCCCCGTGTCCCGTTTACTGTTGTGATCGTGACGGAGGAAGGCCCAACGGAAGAGGGCATGATAGATGAGGGAATGACAGAGGAGCCCCCCACCCCCCGTTGTCGTCCCCCCTTCGTTGTAGTCCCCCCTCGGTTGTCTTCCCCCTCCGTTGTCGTCCCCACTCCGTTGTCGTCCCCACTCCGTTGTCGTCCCCACTCCGTTGTCGTGCCCACCCTCCGTTGTCATCCTTGCTCCTTGCCGCTTGCTTCTTCCCCATTGGTTCTCCGTTGTCATCCCCCTCTCCACCGTCATCCCCTCCCTCCATTGGCCCGTAACCCGTGTGCGGTGCCCTGTTCTTCGTGCTCTATGCCCTGTGTACTGTGGCGATCATGAAAGATGAGGGCGCAACAAAAGTGGTCACGATAGATGAGGGGACGACGGAGATGCCCCACCTCCTCCGTTGTCTTCCACCCTCTGTTACCTTCCCCCCTCCGTTGACGTCCCCCCTCCGTTGCTCCTTGTAGGAGGGCACAACAAAAGAGGGCACAATAGATGAGGGAGCGACAAAGGAGTGTCCCGCCTCCATTGTCGTCCCCCCTCTGTTGTTGTCGCCCTCCGTTGTTGTCCCCACTCCGTTGTCATCCCCCATCCGTAGTAGTCCCACCTCCGTTGTCGTCCCCACATCCATTGTCGTTCCCACTCTATTGTTGTCCCCTTCCTTGCTCCTTCCCCCTTGGTTCTCCATTGTCGCCCCCCCCGTTGTTGTCCCCCCTCCGTTGTCGTCCCCCTCCGTTGTCGCCCCCCTCCGTTGTCGTCCCCCTCCGTTGTCGTTTCCCTCCGTTGTCGTCCCCCTCCGTTGTCGCCTCCCTCCGTTGTCGTCCCCCTCCGTTGTCGCCCCCCCTCCGTTGTCGTCCCCCTCCATTGTCGTCCCCCTCCATTGTTGTCACGACCCGTCTCGACAAGGGTCAGAGCGCGCTTCGGGCGAGCCGTGATGCCACATGCATGGGCGGAAAAGAACCCATGCCTGCTAAGGCGGAAATAGAAATACCACACTAGTTTTGAATTTGTTACTTTGAAAAGAATTTAGTACATTTTATAAGTATGCGGAAGCCACAATGAAAGGTTAATGCTCATGCATTTTTAATAAAATCTAATGTCACACACTATGCTGAAATGATGAACATGCAATAAGTCACAATAATAAATTGTCATAAATTAAACGATCAGATACATCAAAACATCCTAGGAGTTGTCCACAATACACGAGAAAATGACTGACAGTAACTAATACATGAAAGTAAATCCAACAATACTAAAACAAAATACATAGAACCTGCTGATACAGTAATCAAAATAAAACCTCCAAGCAAAGCTGCAACTGAATGAAGAAAAACTAAGGGAGCAGACGGCGCGGTCACGAACCCTAAGCCAAATCCAAACAGAAGGAAAATGCCTCAGAACAAGAAATGATATTAAACAAGTTATAAATTTAGGTACGTGCAGAAGAAATCAGAAATTCTAAGGTACCATTTAATCCTGAAGCAAGCCAGTGAAACAAGCAAGTAACTGAAACAAATAGAACTATCTAGAAATATTAACCTACTCTGGAATATAGCCTAAACATTTATTTTGCAACGACATAAGCTGTAATCGATAAAATGCGTAGGTGTTTATAGTGGGTGCACATGGTTCACACTCAAGTCCAAGTGTAAGTCTTACTAGAATAAGAGTATTTCCTGCTTACCGTGACCATGCAATCAAGACGATGCACCACCTAAACCCTAGTTTCCAAGATTTGCTTATGACACTCAGGACCTAAGTGATTCATGATTTTCCGTGGAGACTGCTATCATAACACGACATGCTTACGAGCGATGATCCTCGCGTTGTCAGTTACAGTTAATAACTTAAATACATGTAAAAAAAGAACTAATTTTCTTAGTTTGCAAGTGAGAGGAAATTCTCCACTTGCCTTAAAGTGAAGCCAAAACTACCAGCAACAGCTAAGCGGCGCAAGCAGAGTCAATGACTCTATTGAACCTGTTCAGGAATAATCGCAGACGATATTTGATACTTGACAAGTAGAAAACCATATGCTAACGCAGGTAGTTTATTTTGCAAAAACACACTCAAGAGTAGATTAGCAATTTACCTCTCTCAAGTGTGAGGGGAGAGGAGTTACCACGAAGGATCGGGGACTTGGCGCCGCTTGAGTGACAAAAACCCTAAATCGTAGAGGGTTTTGGAGAGGTTCCAACACTAGATCCGACGAGCGGCACCGGAAACATAAATAAATTCGGGATTAGACGGTTATATGACAAACACACGAGGATCGACGTAATCACATTAATTTGGGGCGCGCAAATTATCATAATAATTTAGGACAAATCTGAAACAATGAGATTGAAGGAGTTTCTCACCCAAGGAGACCAGATCTGGGCTCAAAATCCACGAGGGGTTTCGAGTGAAACCATAGGAGTCCCCTTGAAATCTGCCGGCCGAAACGAAGAGGAAGAGGGGCTGTCGACCTCTTGGAGGAGGAGGAGCCACTGCCGGCCCTCGAGAAATGGAGGAGGAGGCACAACCGGCCTGAGGAAACAAGGGAGGAGGGCTGCTGCCCTAACTGGCCGAAGAAGGAGGAGAAGAAGAGCGGCACTGCTGCCGCCGGCGTCCAGGATAGGGGAAAAAGAAGGCGGGAGCAGGCGGCTGGAGGCAGAGCAGGCGGCAACGGCGGTGGTGCACGCAGGAGATGAGAGCGGGAGAGCGGCCCGTGAGCGGGAAACGGGAGGGAGGCTGCGAGCGGCACGAGAGCGAGATCTGGGGGGGGGGGTGCGGTTTGCGTGAACCGAGCGCTGAAATGTTTTTTTATCGGGAGAGGGTGCTGGTCGGTTGGGTCAATATGGGGGGGGGGGGGGGGGGGGGGGGGGGGGGGGGGGGGGGGGGGGGGGGGGGGGGGAAGGGAAATAAAGAGGGGGGGGAGAGGGATTTTTTTGGGGAAGACTTAAATGTCTATTATTATTATTATTATTATAAAATAAGGGTTGTTACAGTTGTCGTCCCCTCCGTTGTGTCCCCCTCCGTTGTCGCCCCCTCCGTTGTCGCCCCCCTCCATTGTCGCCCCCCTCCATTTTCTCCCCCTCCGTTTGTCTCCCCCTCCGTTGTCGCCCCCTCCGTTGTCTCCCCCTCGGTTGTCGCCCCCTACGTTGTCGCCCCCTCCATTGTCGCCCCCCTCCGTTGTCGTCCCCCCTCCGTTGTCGTCCACCCTCCGTTATCGTCCCACCCTTTGTTGTCGTCCCCCTCCGTTGTCATGCCCAACCCTCCGTTGTCGTCCCCACCCTCCGTTTTCGACCCCCCCTCCGTTGTCGTCCCCCCCTCCGTTGTCGTCCCCCCTCGCTCCGTTGTCGTCCCCCCTCCACTTTCATCCCCCCTCCGTTGTTGTCCCCCTCCGTTGTCGTACTCCCTTCGTTGTCGTACCCACTCCGTTGTCGCCCCCCTCCGTTTTCATCCCCCCCTCCATTGTTGGCCCCCCTCCGTTGTAGACCTCCCCTGTTGTCGTCCCCCTTTCGTTGTCATCCCCCCTCCGTTGTCGTCCTTGCGCTTTGCTCCTTTCCCCTTGGTTCTTTGTTGTCGTCCCTACTACACCGTTATCACACTCCCTCCGTTTTCCCATAACCAGTGAGCGGTGCCCAGTTCCTCGGGCTCCGTTCCCCGTGTACTATGGCTATCGTGACGGAGGAGGGTGCAACAAAAGAGGGCTCGATATATGAGGGAATGACAATGGAGTGCCCCCTCCGTTGTAGTCCTTGCTCTTTGCTCCTTGCCCCGTGGTTCTCCGTTGTCATCTCCTCTCCACCGTCATTCCCCTCCCTCCGTTGTCACGTAACTCATGCACAGTGCACTGTACCCCGTTCTCCTTGCCCCGTGTACTGTGGTGATCGTGATGGAGGAGGGCGCAACAAAAGAGGACACCATAGACGAGGGAACGACAGAGGAGCACCTCCTCTGTTGCCATCCCCCTCCGTTGTCGTCCCCCCTCCGCTGTCATCCCCGTCCGCTGACGTCCCCCTCCGCTGTTATCCCCGTCCGTTGTCGTCCCCCCTCCGTTGCTACCCCTCGTTGTCGTCCCCCTTTTGTTGCTCGTCCCCCCTCCATTGCTCTGTTCCCCCCTCCGTTGCTCTGCCCTCCTCCGTTGCTCTGTCGCCCCTATGTTGCTTCATCCCCCCTCCGTTTCTCTCCGTTGCACAGTTACTCCGTTTCTCCGATGCTCCACTGATCCCATACTCCCCCTCCCTGCTCCCCCCTCCTTGCTTTCCCCCATCCATTGTTTGTCCCCTCTCCACTATCGTCCCCCCTCTGTTGTCGTCCCCCCTTCGTTGTCATTCCCTCTCCACCGTCATCCCTTCTCCATTGTCATCCCTCTCCCTTGTCATCCCTCCTCTGTTTTGTTCGCTCTCCATCGTTATCCCCCCTACGTTGTTGCCCCCCCTCTCCACCGTCAGACCCATCCGTTTTCCACAGATGCCCCCAAATCCCAACCCTACTTGCTCCTCTCCCTTTGGTTCTCCGTTGTCGTCCCCCTCCGTGTTCGTCACCACTCCATTGTTTTCCCCCTCTGTTGTCGTCCCCCTCCTTGCCCCTTGCCCCTTGGTTCTCCGTTGTCTCCCCCCTCTCCACTGTCATCCATCGGCCTCCATTGGCCTGTAACCCATGTGCGCTGCCCTGTTCCCCGTGTCTTCTTGCCTGTAACCCATGTCAGTTGTCCCCTTCCGTTGTCGTCCCCCCACAGTTGTCACCCCCGTCCGTTGTCGTCCCCCCCGTTGTCCGTCCCCCCACCGTTGTCTTCCCCCCCACCGTTGTCTCCCCTCCTCCACCCCTCCCTGTCGTCGCCCCCCTCCGTCGTCGCCCCCCTCCGTCGTCGCCCCCTCCGTCGTCGTCCCCTCCGTCGTCGTCCCCCTTCCGTCGTCGCCCCCTTCCGTTGCCATCCCCCCTTCGTTGCGTCCCCCTCCGTTGGCGTCCCCCTCTGTTGCCGTCCCCCTCCATTGTCGTCCCCCTCCGTTTCGCCCCTTCCCCTTTTGCCCCTTCCGTTGTCGTCCCCCTCTGTTTGTAATCCCCCTCCGTTGTGCTCCCTGTGCGTCGTACCCCGTGTACTGTGGCGATCGTGATGGAGCAGGCCGCAACAAAAGGGCACGATAGATGAGGGAACGACAGAATCGCATCCCCCTCCGTTGTCGTATCCCCCTCCGTTGTCGTACCCCCTCGTTGTCGTTCCACCTCCGTTGTTTGTCCCCCTCCATTGTCGCCCCCTCCGTTGTCGCCCCCTCCGTTGTCGCCCCCTCTGTTGTCGCCACGCCTCCATGTTCCGAGATACTGGCTCCTTGCTCCATTGTCGTCCTTGCTCTGTTGTCGTCATTACTCTGTTATCGTCCTTACTCTGTTTTCATCCTTGCTCTATTGTCGTCATTTCTCCGTTGTTGTCCTTGCTCTGTTGTCGTCCTATCTCTATTGTCGTCCTTGCCCTGATTCCGCCCTTGCTCCGTTGTCGTCCTTGCTCCCCTCCTTGCTCCTTGCTCCCCCTCTTTGCTCCTTCGCCCCACTTCATTTGTCGTCCCTCGCCTCTGTCATGCCCCTCTGTTGTCATCCCTGCTCCGTTGTTGTCCCTCTCCACCTCCACCGTCATCCCCCTCCATTATCATCCCCTTTCCACCATCATCCCTCCCCCGTTGTCGATCCTCGTCCTCTGCCAACCTTCCTATGTTATCGCCCCTTTCCACCGTCATCCCCCTCCGTTGTCCATAAAATCCCCCAAAATCTTCAACCCTACTTGTCTCTTGTCCATCTGTTCTCCATTGTTGTTCCCTCTCCACCGTCATCCCCCCTCCCTCCATTGGACCGCACCCATCCGCCATGCCTGTTCCCCGTGCCTTGTGTACTGTGGCGATCATGACGGAGGAGGTCTCAACAAAAGAAGGCAGACTAAGACATATAATGCTTTCAGTTTTATTGTCTTTTAATGTGCGAATACATTCCATTCTAGGTGGAAGGAATACTTTAGTTTAAGCGAGTATGTTCAAGTGTGTTATCAAATTTGGTGTTCAACTTAACATGATTTGCTCTTCAATATTTCTATTTGTCCATCCATGAACCGCCGATAGACAATTTTTTTGAAAAAATTACGGCCCTTTGCTGAAGGAATACTTCCTTTTTCCTTCATACTTGATGACCCATTGAAAATAGCTTTTTGAGAACCCGTTGGTTTTTCTCACACTGCCCGATATCATGCTTATAGTTTCTTTTTCCCCATATTTTATGTATTTACACACTATTTAATATTCAAAAAAATGATCATCCATTGTCACCCCCCTCCATTGTCGCCCCCCCTCCGTTGTTGTCCCCTTCGTTGTCGTCCCCTCTCCGTTGTCTTTCCTCTTCGTTGTTGTCCACCCTCCGCAGTCGTCCCACTTTTGTTGTCGTCCCCCCTCCGTTGTCTCCCTCCCTCCATTTTCTTCCCCCCTCCGTGTCGTCCTGCCTCCATTGTCGTCCCCCCTCTGTTGTCATCCTCTATCCATTGTCGTCTCCCCTATGTTATCCTCCTTGCACTTTTTCCCCCCCGTTTCTTTGTTGTTGTCCCCTCTCCCCGTCATCCCCCTCCCTTCGTTGACCTGTAACCCATGCGAGGTGCCCTATTCACCGGGCTCCATGCCCATGTATTGTGG